>AWOL01S0036783.1:43103-87452 GCA_000715115.1 Nicotiana otophora | reverse complement strand
ATACGTGGAAACCTTACCCCACACCCCACAACAAACCCTATACATACCTGAATCTGCCGAGAAAGACCTGCTCATCAAGAACATGGCAGACGAACTCAAGAAACTTACCGGCAGGGTTCAAAATATCAAAGGGGGGCAAAGGCATTGAGGGTTTGAATTATGAGGATTTGTGTATTCAGCCAGATATAGAACTGCCAGAGGGTTACAAACTTCCTAAGTTCGAAATGTTCGGCGAAACTGGTGATCCGATGGTGCACTTGAGAACATATAGTGACAAGCTTGTAGGAGTGGGTAGGGATGAAAGAATCCACATGAAGCTGTTCATGAGAAGCCTCACTGGAGATGCCCTGTCCTGGTACATCAGTCAGAACCCAAAGATATGGGTAAATTGGGCAAGCATGGCATCAACTTTCATGGATCGGTTCAGGTTTAATCAAAATACGCACCAGACGTGTTCTACATTCAAAATCTTAAGAAGATGCCAATAGAAACTTTCCATGAGTATGCTACTCGGTAGAGGTCTGAAGCTGCAAAAGTAAGGCCAGTGCTGGAAGAAGTACAGATGAATAAGTTTTTCGTCAGAGCTCAGGATCCGCAATACTAAGAAATATTGATGGTTATTGAGAACCATAATTTTTTTGATATCATCAAGTTGGGAGAAAGAATAGAAGAAGGGATCAGAAGCGGAATGGTGAAAAATTGTGAAGCACTCCAAGCCACAAATAAGGCCCTACAGTCAGGAGGTATCTCCAGGAAGAAGTAAGTAGGGGCCGCGATGGTAACCCAAGGTCCGAAATCTCCTCTTACATACCAAACACCTTCACCCACATATCAGCCTTCACCTCCCAGATATCAACAATCTGCCACCACTTACCATACCTATAACACCCAACCTGCATACTACCACTCACCACCAGCTCGCCAAAACAACCAAACACCTAGACCAAATTTCGACTGCAGACCACCCAGACAATACACCCCAATTGCTCAATATATAGACCAACTATACGAGAGACTAAAGATTGACGGTTATATCACTCCCATTCCCGTTATCGCCATGGAAAATTCCTCTCAATGGGTCAATCCAAATAAGACATGTGCCTATCACTCACGCATGAAAGGTCATACTATTGATGAGTGTCGTACTTTAAAGGATAATATTCAGACACTAATTGACACCAAAGTCATACAGGCAAAGGAGGTTGCACCTAATGTTTGTAATATTCCTCTCCTGGATCACAGGGGCGGAGGGGTAAACATGACAGAAATTGATGAAGAATGGGACTCAGAGGGGTCAATTGGACTCATTCGAGAAGGGTATAATCTAGAGACATCTCCACCAATCGTGATACAAACTCAGGCACCAATTGAAGTTGAGGTAGCTACACCAAATCCATTTGACTTAAACCGTCTTATAAGTCTAATGCTATACCACGGGATTATGTTGCGGAATCATGAAGAAAAGTAAAGGGAAAAATGGAAGAAACTGGTGCAACACAGGGTATGACCAGAAATGGTAGGGTTTACACGCTTGAGCATTTGGGAGGAACAAGTAAAGAAGCCTTTTCCAGGCAGCCCATCATTGAAACCGGCCCGGATGATCTTTGGGGAAAGGTGCAAGCAAGGGAGCATTCTGTGGTTGATCATTTGAACAAAACCCCTGCTCAAATATACATTCTATCACTACTGCTGAATTCTGAGGCACACAGGAATATGTTGATGAAAGTGCTGAACGAGGCTTATGTACCCAACAACATTACCAGTGGAGAGATGGCCAATATGGTAGGACAAGTGTTGGAAAGCCACAAGATCACTTTTCATGAAGACGAGCTACCACCAAAAAGACTAAGTCACAACAGGGCACTGCATATCAGAATGTAGTTTGAGGATAAGTTCATTGCCAGAGTCCTGATAGATGGGGGTTCGAGTCTTAACATATATCCACTAACTACTCTGAAAAGATTGGGTAAAGGCCTACACGAGATACGAGCAGGAAGTATGAATGTGAAAGCATTTAACGGGTCTCAAAGAGCAACAATTGGGGAAACCAACCTCAGCCTACAGATGGGACCAACCTGGTTTGATGTTGGGTTTCAAGTGTTAGACATATCTGCTACCTACAACATATTATTGGGACAACCTTGGATACATGCCGCTAGGCCGTAGCTTCTACTCTACATCAGGTCGTGAAGTTTGAGGGGAATCATCAGGAAGTAATCATCCATGGGGACGGAAGTAATCCCATTTACACCAGTCAAACTGTTCCGGTCATCGAGAATAGAAGGAAGTTGGGTAGAGAAACCTACCATCTCATCGAGCGCGTCAACGCAATTAAAAAAGACAAATGGTAGAGTAGTAAGATAGAGGGCATATTGGTATGGACAGGGTATGAGCCTGGCAAAGGTATCGGTAAGAATCTCCAGGGGATCATCAAACCAATATAGCTAAAGCGTCGCGGTACAACCTTTGGGCTTGGGGATGAATGCACCTGGCACGAGTATCAGAATTGGTCGCCACCATGGTGTGGTCCTTATTACCCTCTATAGCAACCAGTACCACATTTGAGCCAGTCATTTCATCAAGCTGACATGATGAGGGAATCCGAAGAAGATGAAGTTCTAGCCGGTATAAGGAATCTATTTATGGATGATGAAGTCATGGATTGCAGTGCGATAGTTGAGGAGGAGGAGGAAGGCCTCATTATTCAAACCGTGGAGAAGGGAGTTGTTCTCAAGAACTGGACTGCCGCACCATCAAGGGCCCATCGAGTTCCCGGGTAGCATGGGAATTAGCATTATTTATTTTAAAAGAAATTTTTATGAGCATTTAAGACATTTTCAGTATCTTGGTTTAAGCATGTTTTGTTTTGAAATAATTGCTCGGGTCATGCCGTACCTGTTTGACATTTTCAAGATTTATCTAAATGCATTGTTGTTTTTAGTATTTATTATTTTTCTTTACGTTATTTTCTCTACAGCATTATTATTACCTATCCCGATGAACTTACGACTGTGACATGTAATGAGACAACGCAACATAAGGATAATTATTCAGAGGATCTGGAAGAGGATATAATGCCCGAGGAAATTGTCACAAAAGTGGAAAACTTTGAAAACAAGCCTAAGTCCAATTTGGATGAGACTGAAACAGTTAATCTAGGAGACTCCGAAACAACCAAGGAAACACGTGTAAGCATTCACCTGTCACCATCAGAGAAAGAAGAATGCACTCGTTTCTTGAAGGAATATGAGGATATCTTTGCATGGTCCTATGATGATATGACCGGGTTGAGCATGTCCATAGTGGCTCATAAACTACCCACCAACCCAATGTGTCCGCCGGTAAAGCGGAAGCTCAGAAAGTTGAAGCCAGACATGAGTTTGAAAATCAAAGAAGAAGCCATCAAGCAGATTAAAGCTATGGTTCTCAGAGTGGTTGAATATCCAACTTGGTTGGCTAATATCATGCCAGTTCTGAAGAAGGATGGGAAAGTCAGAATATGTATCGATTATCGGGACTTAAACAGAGCAAGTCCCAAAGATGATTTCCCGTTGCCCAATATACACATACTGATCGACAATTGTGCTAAGCATGAACTCCAATACTTTGTGGATTGCTTCGCGGGATATCATCAGATTTGGATGGATGAAGAGGATGCCGAAAAGATAGCCTTTATCACACCATAGGGGGTGTACTGCTATAAAATGATGATGTTTGCTCTGAAGAATGCTGGGGCCACTTTTATGTGGGCCATGACAACTATTTTCCATGACATGATACACAATGAGATACAACGGTTATAGACGACATTGCTAAAGCACAAGTCAAATATAGGAGGTTGTGCAAAAGGGTCTTTGAATTTGCGTTCAGGCATTTGGAACATCATAAAGTGGACATGGAAGCAATCAATGAATGGAGAGGAATCGCTACTAAATCAACAGATTTGATGGAACTTGAGGGGAAGATGAGGAAAAGGGTCTCGGATTGTCAGAACGCATAGGGAATTGAAGGAGGACATCTAGCGATGGCGTATCTGCTGTTGGACATGCACCACTTGGGGAATCTGATTGACGGGGCTAAGAAGGCCAAGCTTGGAGAAGGTCCCTCTGGGACCAAGTAGATTAGGAATGATATTTTTTAGATTCCTTTTAGAATTTGATTGTAGTAAGGTAAATGCCACTAGTGACTCTTTATAATTATTGTCGTTTTAGTAGAGATTCAGTCTATTTATCATATTAATGAAATGATACAGTTATCAAGCATTGAGTTTTCTCAAAAGCTATATGTCGCTAGGCCAACCTCGGGCACGATGAGGTCCCCAAATTAGGACGCGAATTCCGCAATACGTGTTTCAATATCGTAAATATCCTTTTAATACTCTTTACTGACTTGTTTACCTTTTGTTTTTCCTCTTTTCTTTATTTATTCCCATCCCCAAGGTTGGTTTGTGCATACTGGAATCATCCGCATATCATACCAGATCTAGAGGTCCTCCACCTCCTCCTCCTCCAAGTGATCCTAAGAACAAAGGAAAGTTTAAGATGGATGATTTGAACGGTATTAGGAAAGACAACGCTACACATGCAGAGAATGTTGAGACTTCGGACGGTCGGTGTACTCCGGCACAGAACGACTTGGTTTTACGATTAGAGCAAAATTTACTGGAGCTATAAGGGGAACTTGAGCTGGTTCGTAACTTGGCAAACCTTTCCCTTACCCTGAATGTTCAAGACATCAACCAACAAAATGCCCAAAATTCAACACTTCCTCAAAACACACAAACCCAGCACCCACAAAATCCTCCCGCACCTCATCAATACGTCAGGCCTCCCCAAAATCCTAATCCTCTACCTGCACCAACTCCTCCACAGCATCATCATGATCCGACCCAATAACCACAAACTACCACATACCACACTCTTCATAATGCACCACAACCTACTCCTGACCCGCAAAACTCAACCAATGACCACCAGTACGCCCAAATTCTTGGAGTCCACCAAAGCAATCCCATATACGTGGAAACCTTACCCCACACCCCACAACAAACCCTATATATATCTGAATCCACCGAGAAGGACCTGATCATCAAGAATATGGCAGAGGAACTCAAGAAACTTACCGGCAGGGTTCCAAATGTCGAAGGGGGGTAAAGGCATTGAGGGTTTGCTTTATGAGGATTTGTGTATTCAGCTAGATATAGAACTACCAAAGGGTTACAAACTTCCCAAGTTCGAAATGTTTGACGAAACTGGTGATCCGAAGGTACACTTGAGAACATATAGTGACAAGCTTGTAGGAGTGGGTAGGGATGAAAGAATCCGCATGAAGCTATTCATTAGAAGCCTCACTGGAGATGCCCTGTCCTGGTACATCAGTCAGAACCCAAAGAAATGGGTTAATTGGGTAAGCATGGCATCAGATTTCATGGATCGGTTCAAGTTTAACACAAAAAATGCACCAGACGTTTTCTACATTCAAAATCTTAAGAAGAAGCCAACAGAAACTTTTCGCGAGTATGCTACTCGGTTGAGGTCTAAAGCTGCGAAAGTAAGGCCAGCGCTGGAAGAAGTATAGATGAATAAATTCTTCATCAGAGCTTAGGACCCGCAATACAACAAAAGATTGATGGTTATTTAGAACCATAAATTTTCTGATATCATCAAGTTGGGAGAAAGAATAGAAGAAGGGATCAGAAGTGGAATGGTGACAAATGTTGAAGCACTCCAAGCCACAAATAAGGCCCTACAGTCAGGAGGTATCTCCAGGAAGAAGGAAGTAGGGGCCGTGATGGTAACCCAAGGTCCGAAATCTCCTCTTACATACCAAAAACCTTCACCCACATATCAGCCTTCACCTCCCAAACACCAACAACCTGCCACCACTTACCATACCTATAACACCCAACCCGCATACTACGACTCAACACCAGCCCGCCAAAACTACCAAACACCTAGAACAAATTTCGACCGAAGATCACCCAGACAATACACCCCAATTGCTAAACCTATAGACCAACTGTACGAGAGACTGAAGGTTGCATATTATATCACTCCCATTCTCGTTGTCGCCATGGAAAATTCCTCTCAATAGGTCAAACCAAATAAGATATGTATCTATCACTCAGGAATGAAAGGTCATACTACTGATGAGTGTCGTACTTTAAAAGATAAGATTCAGACATTAATTGACACCAAAGTCATACATGCAAAGCAGGATGCACCCAATGTCCGTAACAATCCTCTCCCGGATCACAGGGTCGGAGGGTTAAACATGATAGAGACCGATGAAGAATGGGACTCACAGGGGTCAATTGGACTCATTCGAGAAGGGGATAATACTGAGACATCTCCACTTATCGTGATATAAACTCAGGCACCGATTGAAGTTGAGGTAGCTGCACCAACTCCATTTGAGGTAGAAGTAACAACACCCTTCACCGTGATACTAGCACCTACACCGTCTTATAAGTCTAATGTTGTACCATGGGATTATATTGAGGAATCAAGAAGAAAAGGAAAGGGGAAAATGGAAGAAACTGGTGCAACACAAGGTATAACTAGAACTGGTATGGTTTACACACCTGAGCATTTGGGGGCAACAAGTAAAGAAGTCATTTCAAGGTAGCCCATCATTGAAACTACCCCGGATGATCTTTGGAGAAAGGTGCAAGAAAGGGAGTATTTTGTTGCTGATCATTTGAACAAAACCCCTGATCAGATATCCATTCTCTCACTACTACTAAATTCTGAGGCACACAGGAACGCATTGATGAAAGTACTGAACGAGGCTTATATACCCAATAACATTACCAGTGAAGAGATGGCCACTATGGTAGGACAAGTGTTGGAAAGCCACAAGATCACTTTTCATGAAGACGAGCTACCACCAAAAAGACTAAGTCACAACAGGGCACTGCATATCAGAATGTAGTTTGAGGATAAGTTCATTACCATAGTCCTGATAGATGGGGGTTCGAGTCTTAACATATGTCCACTAACTACTCTGAAAAGATTGGGTAAAGGCCTGCACGAGATACGAGCAGGAAGTATGAATGAGAAAGCATTTGACGGGTCTCAAAGAGCCACGATTGGGGAAACTAACCTCAGCCTATAGATGGGCCCAACCTGGTTTGATGTTGAGTTTTAAGTGTTAGACATATCTGCTACCTACAACATATTGTTATGACGATCTTGGATACATGCCGCTGGGGCCGTAGCTTCTACTCTACATCAGGTCGTGAAGTTTGAGTGGAACCATCATGAAGTGATCATCCATGGGGATGAACGTAATCCCATTTACACTAGTCAAACCGTTCCGGTCATCGAGAATAAAAGGAAGTTTGGTGGAGAAACCTACCATCACATCGAGTGCGTCAACGCAATTGAAAAAGACAAATGATGGTGCAGTAAGATAGAGGGCATATTGGCATGGACAGGGTATGATCCTGGAAAAGGTCTCGGTAAGAATCTCCAAGGGATCACCAAACCAATACAGCTAAAGCATCACGGTACAACCTTTGGGCTTGGGTATGAATGCACCTGGCACGAGTATCAGAATTGGTCGCCACCATGGTGTGGTCCTTATTACCCTCTAGAGCAACCAATACCACATTTGAGCCAGTCATTTCATCAAGCTGACATGATGAGGGAATCCGAAGAAGATGAAGTTCTAGCCTGTATAAGGAATCTGTTTATGGATGATGAAGACATGGATTGCAGTGCGATACTTGAGGAGGAGAAGGAGGAGGAAGGCCTCATTATTCAAACCGTGGAGAAGGGAGCTGTTCTCAAGAACTGGACTGCCGCACCATCAAGGGCCCATCGAGTTCCCGGGTAGCCTGGGAATTAGCATCATTTATTTTAAAAGCAATGTTTGTGAGCATTTAAGACATTTTCAGTATCTTGTTTTAAGCATGTTTTATTTTGAAATAATTGCTCGGGTCATCGAGCCATACATGTTTGAAGTTTTCAAGATTTATCTAAATGCATTGTCATTTTTAGTATTTATTAATATTCTTTACATTTTTTTCTCTACAACATTATTATTACCTATCCCGATGAACTTACGATTGTGACATGTAATGAGACAACGCAACATAAAGATAATGATTTAGAGGATCTGGAAGAGGATATAATGCCCAAGGAAATTGTCAGAGAAGTGGAAAACTTTGAAAACAAGCCTAAGTCCAATTTGGAGGAGACTGAAACAGTTAATCTAGGAGACTCTGAAACAATCAAAGAAACACGTGTAAGCATTCACCTGTCACTATCAGAGAAAGATGAATACACTCGTTTCTTGAAGGAATATGAGGATATCTCTGCATGGTCCTATGATGATATGACCGGATTGAGCATGTCCATAGTGGCTCATAAACTACCCACAAACCCAATGTGTCCGCCGGTAAAGCAGAAGCTCAGAAAGTTCAAGCCAGACATGAGTCTGAAAATCAAAGAAGAAGTCACCTAGCAGATTAAAGCTAAGGTTCTCAGAGTGGATGAATATCCAACTTGGTTGGCTAACATCGTGCCAGTTCCGAGGAAGGATGGGAAAGTCAGAATATGCGTCGATTATCGGGACTTAAAAATAGCGAGTCTCAAAGATGATTTTCCGTTGCCCAATATACACATGCTGATCGAAAACTGTGCCAAGTACGAACTCCAATCCATTGTAGATTATTTTGCGGGATATCATCAGATCTGGATAGATGAAGAGGATGCCGAAAAGACAACTTTTATCACACCATGGGGGGTGTACTGTTATAAAATGATGTCGTTTGGTCTGAAGAATGCTGGGGCCACTTATATGAGGACCATGACAACCATTTTCCACGACATGATACACAAGGAGATAGAGGTATGTGTAGATGATGTCATCATCAAATCCAAGAAAAGTATAGATTACATAGCAGACTTGAGGAAATTCTTTGATCGGCTTTGGAGGTACAATTTGAAATTAAATCCCGCAAAATGTGCCTTTGGGGTCCCCGCAGAAAAATTATTATGATTCATCGTCAGCCGCCGAGGAATTGAGCTAGACCCATCAAAGGTCAAGGCTATTCAGGATTTTCCACCTCCAAAGAACAAGAAAGACGTGATGAGCTTCTTGGGACGTCTTAATTATATCAGTTGCTTCATAGCACAATCAACCGTGATCTGTGAGCCGATTTTCAAAATGTTAAAGAAGGATGCCGCAACCAATTGGACTAAAGACTGCCAGAACGCTTTTGACAGAATCAAAGAATATTTGTCCACACCACCAGTTCTGGTCCCACCAGAACCTGGTAGACCACTGCTACTCTATCTCTCCGTATTAGATTGGGCTTTTGGTTGTGTCTTGGGAAAACACGACGAGACGGGAAGGAAATAACAAGCCATATACTATTTGAGTAAGAAGTTCACACCCTACGAAGCACGATATTCTTTGCTGGAACGCACCTGCTATGCTTTGACTTGGATAGCCCAGAAACTAAGGCACTACTTCTGTGCCTATACCACATATCTCATATCAAGGATGGATCCTCTAAAGTACATCTTCCAGAAACCCATGCCTATAGGGAAGCTGGCAAAATGGCAGATATCGTTGAGTGAATTCGACATTGTCTATGTGACTTAGAAGGCGGTTAAGGGACAAGCATTAGCGGATCATCTTGCGGAAAATCCTGTAGGAGGAGAAAACGAACCACTAAAAACGTATTTTCCTGATGAAGAAGTATCATTCGTAGGAGAAGATATCACCGAAATCTACAACGGGTGGAGAATGTTTTTCGATGGAGCCGCAAACTTCAAAGTAGTGGGTATTGGAGCCATTTTGGTTTCAGAAATAGGTCAACATTATCCGGTATCCACGAAACTCAGATATCCGTGTACCAATAATATGGCAGAATACGAGGCTTGCATATTGGGGCTCACTTTGGCCGTTGACATAAATATCCAGGAATTACTAGTAATTGGTGATTCAGATCTTCTGGTACATCAGGTGCAGGGAGAATGGGCTACAAAGAATACCAATATATTACCATATCTATATCATGTGCAAGAGATGATGATGAGGTTCACAAAGATAAAGTTTAGACATGTCCCGAGAATCCATAATAAGTTCGCATATGCATTGGCCAATTTGTCCTCTATGATACAGCATCCGGACAAGGATTTCATCGACCGAATTTCGATAAGGATTCATAATCAATCGGCTTATTGTGCTCGTGTTGAAGAAGAAACAGATGGAAATCCATTTTTCTATGATATCAAGGAATACTTGGCAAAAGGAGAGTACCCGGAGCATGAAAATAATACTAAAAAACGCACCCTCCGAAGATTGTCCGACCATTTCTTCCAAAGTGGAGGAATTATGTACAGAAGGACTCCAGACTTAGGATTGTTACGGTGTGTTGACCCCAAGGAAGCTTCCAAACTGCTCGAAGAGATACATTCTGGAACTTGCGGACCACACATGAATGGTTTCATTTTAGCCAAGAAGATATCGAGGGCAGGTTATTTTTGGATGACTATGAAAACAGACTGCACCAGGTATGTCTAGAAATGTCATCAATGCCAAATACACGAAAATATGATACGGGTGCCGCCAAATGAATTCAATGCAATGAGTGCACCTTGGCTTTTTGCCGCTTGGAGAATGGACGTAATTGGACCAATCAAGCCCGCAGCTTCAAACGGGCACAGGTTCATTTTAGTGGCCATAGAATACTTCACAAAATGGGTCAAAGTTGCATTCTACACAGCTGTAACCAAGAAAGTCGTCACAGATTTTGTCAGAGATCGTATTGTTTGCCGATTCGGGGTTCCAGAGTCCATCATCACCGACAATGCTGCCAATGACAATAGTGACCTAATGAAAGCTATGTGCAAAACCTTCAAAATCAAGCACAAGAATTCCACAACATATAGGCCTCAAATGAATGGAGTCGTGGAAATCGCAAACAAGAATATCAAGAAAATACTGACGAAGATGGTAGACAATCACAAGCAATGGAATGAGAGGTTACCATTTGCCTTATTGGGGTACCGGACCATAGTCCGCACGTCAACCAGGGCAACTCATTACCTATTGGTCTACGGTACTGAAGCTGTCATTATCGCCGAGGTAGAAATTCCCTCCTTGAGAATTATACAGTAAGCTGAACTCGGTGATGCAGAGTGGGTAAGAAGTCGCTATGAACAATTATCTCTCATTGACGGGAAAAGAATGAATGTAGTGTGTCATGGTCAACTTTATCAGAACAGAATGTCCAGAGCTTTCAACAAAAGGGTCAAACCTAGACAGTTCGCACCGGGGCAACTAGTGCTGAAACGAATCTTTCCACATCAGGATTAAGCAAAATGAAATTTCTCACCCAACTGCCAAGGACCCTATATGGTTCATAGATTACTAACAGGAGGATCACTCATACTCACAGAAATGGATAGAGTTGGCCAAAGCCTATCAACTCAGATGCAGTCAAAAGATACTATGTTTAAAGTTGTTTACATTTATGCAATTGTTGTAACTGAACTACGCTTGACCTGATTCCCGTTTAAGAGGGGATACGTAGGCATCCCTATGGGTTCGGTCACAATTCAATAAAATTCTCATCTTCCCCACAATTAGAAACCGGGGAAGAATTTTGAGGAGGACCCTCCAAATTCCGGGGCAAGCTCAGCCAACGTCACCATATGCAGAACGGTCAGAGAATCTCCTAAGTAAACTGGGGCAGAATTTTGAGGAGGACCCTCAAAATTCTAAGGAAGTCACAATGTCTCTAAAGTGTCACAGTCATTGGTTCATCTAATTTATCTGATATTGCATACTAATGTATTTTAAATAACTTCATTCATCATATGCACGCACATGTTTTTTGAAAGCTTTATTTTATGAAACAGCCAGATGCTACCCATGGTAACTCGAGCAGTATTTTGATGCAGAGCGAGGCAAAGCAAGCAGGCGGAGGCATGAACCAACCTTCTCCCGTAAAACTCATGATTGTCCTTTGGATGCAGGAACAATAAATATTCTCAAATTCGGGCACACCTCAGAATCACTATCTTCATAACGACAAAGTTAACAAGCGCAAACACATTTCCACCTAAGAAATACTCTACTACTAATTATTTTTTGTCCTTTGCATGAGACTAAGCATTGTATCCATCTTGCATAAGGCTAAGCCATGCCTCCTCAATTGCATAAGGCTAAGCTCTGCCTTCCCTTTGTATGATACTAAGCATTGTCTCCATCTTGCATGAGGCTAAGCCCTGCCTCCTCAATTGCATAAGGCTAAGCTCTGCCTCCCCTTTGTATGAGACTAAGCGTTGTCTCCATCTTGTATGAGGCTCAGCCCTGCCTCCTCAATTGCATAAGGCTAAGCTCTGCCTTCCCTTGGCATGAGACTAAGCACTGTGTGTATCTTGCATGAAGCTAAGCCCTGCCTCCTCAATTGCATAAGGCTAAGATCTGCCTTTCCTTTGCGTGAGACTAAGCATTGTCTCCATCTTGCATGAGGCTAATCCCTGCCTCTTTAACTGCATAAGGCTAAGCTCTGCCTTCCCATTGCATGAGATTAAGCACTGTCTCAAATTTTGCATGAGGCTAAGCCTTGCCTCCTTAACTGGATAAGGCTAAGCTCTGCCTTCCCATTGCATGAGATTAAGCACTGTCTCAAATTTTGCATGAGGCTAAGCCTTGCCTCCTTAACTGGATAAGGCTAAGCTCTGCCTTCCCATTGCATGAGATTAAGCACTGTCTCAAATTTTGCATGAGGCTAAGCCTTGCCTCCTTAACTGGATAAGGCTAAGCTCTGCCTTCCCATTGCATGAGACTAAGAACTGTCTCAAATCTTGCATGAGGCTAAGCCCTGCCTCCTCAACTGCATAAGGCTAAGCTCTGCCTTATCATGGCATGAGACTAAGCATCGTCTCCAATCTTTCATGAGGCTAAGCCCTGCCACCTCAACTGCATAAGGCTAAGCTCTGCCTTTTCATGGCATGAGACTAAGCATTGACTCCAATCTTGCATAAGGCTAAGCCCTGCCACCTCAACTGCATAAGGCTAAGCTCTGCCTTCCCCCCATACAAGACTAAGCATTATCTCTCTTTGCGTGACCATAAATGTTGCTCTATTCCAAAAACCTTGCATCATTCTCTTCTCTCGGGTGGGACTCGTATTCGAATGGGTGTTCGGAATTTGTGACTTTTGTTAGTTTCTGGAGGTAGTCCAGGTTAACGTTTTGGTTGACGTTTTTGAGTTTTGATTTGCAATTGATTTTTATAGCCATTCTTGATATTATTGAGTTATGTTTGGTTATATTTGACCCGTTCAGAGGTCGATTCGAAAGGAAAATGCTTTTTAGAGTATTGATTTAGCACGTTTGATGTAAGTATCTCGCCTAACCGTGTCTGGGGGAATACCCCTTAGGATTTGACCTTTATTTCCTAATTGTGTTATTTGAAAAGCAACGTGTATATGAGGTGACGAGTGCGTACACATGCGTATGTATGGTTTATGATCGGATTAGACCTTAGGCTATTAATATTCCTTAATGTGGGGTTGTTTTCATATAGAACATGCTTAATCACTTTGTGGTTGCATGAACATGATCACTACAATTGAATTGTCATAGCAATGCTTTATATGTTGAACACTTGTCCGCATTTTTACTATTTTCATGCCCTTGTGCACCTTTTTGATAAATTATGCGCTTATGCCTTTGATAAGGTTTTGGTATTATTATTTTGTGATAATTGTGGCACATGTGGACATGTTGTACGGGTTGATTGTTGATGTGTAGGCTATAGGGGTGGAATTTCTCTATTGATATTGTGTGGACTATAAGTGTGGCCTTTCACTGTTGATAATGTGTGGAGTATAAAGGTGGCATTTCAATGTTGATGTGGTGAAATAAGGGTGACGATATGCGCATGTTGCAAAATAAAGGAGGCCTTTCATTGTTATGTGCACATGCGGTAAAATAAGGGTGGCATTGTTGATGATGATATGTGATGATTCGGGGGGTGTCTTGCTTGATGTTGTTTATGTGTTGAAACAAGGTTGATGTTTTTATTACATACGTGTTTCTTAAAAGTTTTCGTCTTGTATTTTTTTGTTTTGAGTTGTTAGTTGAATTTGTGATGCTATCACATGGCCTACTTTTTGATGATTTGTTGGCAAAGATGGGTTTGTCTACTCTAAGTTGTCATGACATTCCCTAAGAGATGGTTGATATTGTTTTTCCTTATATATGTTTTTTGTCGGTCATTGATATATTGCACAGGTTATTGGCTAGTGAGTATCACATGACCTGAAACTTGTCACTACTTCACCGAGGTTAGTCTTGATACTTATTGAGTACCGATTGTGGTATACTCATACAACACCTCCGTACTTTTTAATGCAATCCAAGGTGTTGAAGGCAGCGAATACAGATAGTGAGAGCTTCTTTGACCATGAGGATTCAAGGTATACCTATATTGACCGTCGCAGTCCCTTGGAGTCCTTTCCCTACTTTGATACTATCTTTTTTATATCTAACAGCATTGTATATTGAAATATTCTTATGTATTCAGTTAGAGCTTGTAACTCTGTACTACCTACTTTTGGGGAGGTGTTGGGGTATTGCCACTTTTGGCTTGTATTGATTCGATTTCTGCTTTTATATTGAAATCTTTATTATTATATCATATTTTGTTAATTTAAATATTGTTAAGTGATTGACTTACCTAGGTTTAGAGACTAGGTGCCATCACGACCCCTATGGTGGGATTTGGGTCATGACAAATTGATATCAGAGGTCAAGGGTCATAGGTTCTATGAATCACAAGCAAGTTTAGTAGAGTCTTGCGGACCGATACAGAGACATTTGTACTTATCTTCGAGATACTACCGAAATATTAGTAAACTTCACTTTCTTTTCTTCTTTATTTGGTAGTTTGTTTTTCCAAGTTTAAATCCTTACTCTTCCATTTTCTCACAAATGGTGAGAACATGTTCTACTGAATCAATTGAGCCGGCGCATGTGCCCCCTACTAGAGTCGTGAGAGGCCAAGGTCAATGTAGATGCTGAGGTAGAGCACGCGCTACAGCTAGAGCCCTTGTTAGAGTAGCTTCTAGAGCAACAGTTGTAGAGCCTCTAGTAGCTCCAGTTGAGGACCAGGAGCCCGAGCATGTTGAGCATTCACCTTATGAAATTGCTACGCTGGGGCTCTAAGAGACTTTAGCACACTTTATGAGTTTGGTTCGGAGTTCCACCTAGGAAGGGTTGATTCTGGTTGCACTAGCGACTTCACAGGTAGGGGGAGGAGCTCAGACTCCTACCGTACGTATAAAGAGCATCCGGCTCTGCTTATTGGACTGATATCGTGCCAGTGTAGCCAGTAATTGTAGTTCGACTGAGGGACACATGAGTTTGGAGAGGTTTCAGAAGTTACATCCTCTCCATTTCAGTGGAAGAGCTTCTGAGGATGCATATATTTTCTTGGATCAGTGTCTCAGCATTCTTTGTACCATGGGTTTGGTATAATCGAGTGGGGTCAGCCTTACTACTTTCTAACTAACAGGATCCGCATATTGTCGGTGACAGACTTATGAGGCGAGTAGCACTACAAGGAAAAGGCTTATTTGGGACCAGTATTTAGCGAGATGTTTTATATATGGTCCCTAAAAGTGTACTTATAGGGATGAATTATTATTTTTCGTCTCTAATACTCAATTTCTTTTCTAAATACATGACTAGGCTTGTTCTGGTCTAAATAAAATTTAAAGTTTGGTCTCTAATACTCGATTTTAGCGGGATTGGGGCAGTAATCCAAAAGTAAATTAAAACAAACCTCTACAAATATATTTTCACTGTAAACTCCCTCCAAAAGTTCACTTCCACCCTAAAATCTCTCCCAAAAAATCACTTTCACGCTACAATCCCTAATTAAGTGGCGACTTCAATTCTCTTCAATATTCAGAAGGTTGCAAGCTTCATCAGTCAGAACTCAGAAGGTTGCAAAATTCATCACTCCGAACTCAGAAGATTTGGTGTCAAAATTTCAATCTCTCTCCAAGGGACTTTACACAAACTCTACCATTGGATTATCTACCTTATTTAGAGTAAGTTTTATTTCTTTCTCTTTTATCTGTTTCGTTTCCTTTTTGCTTCACGTTGTTTTATCGATTGAACCAGAAATCAAAAATCGGGTCCTGCAATTTTTTATTTCTTTAGTTGTTTTCTGTAATTGGGTTGTTTAGAGTATTGATAGTTATTGTGAGTAATAAAAGTGAGAATATTGGTTTAAAGATGGAGCTCGTAGGTTAAGGAGGAGAATTTTGAGTTTTTCTTTTAGAGTATCGTCTTTGTGTTGGTTTTATCCTTTGCGATTTCCATTATACAATTCATCTAGGGACTTTCTTGAAGGGTCATGAGTTTGTCTCCCAGTAGGGTCGCTGCTAACAGCAGACCTATATTCAAAAATCTTGTTATCCCCTAACTCCATAGCTATGGACTTATTCAATAAAAACCTACAATTTAAAGAAAATGATGAAGACTTTAGTTGGAATTCCAATAATTTGAGATGAAGTGAATCACAATGTAGAATTTAATGATATGAGATTGCAAAGAAGTCAAAAGCAGATAAAGAGAGGGAGTATGTGTATTTATACAAGGAAATTAAAGAAGAAAAAGTTAAAGGATGAAGCAGAGATCTGGGTGAAGAATCAAAAGAATACCAGAGACTTAGAGCTGTCACGACCCAAAATCCCACCGCAGGCATCGTGATGGCACTTAGTTTCTAAGAGTAGGTAGGCCGATTATATTAATAATTCAAGGTATTTTTTATTTATGTGATACAAGTGTCAAAACCAACATCGGAAATATTCAAACAATCTCCCAAGACTGGTAAGACTGAGTCACGAACTCTAACTGAATACATGCAATGATCTCAAGGATAGAATATACAATATTGTTCGAATAAGAGGTGACAGTACAATAAAATAGAATGACTCCGAAGGTATGCGACGGCCAGGTAGTTCTACCTTGAATCCTTGCTATCAACACCCTAACTCTGTCCGAGTCCGATACTTCCAATACCTGGATCTGCAGAAACATGTCCAGAAGTATAGTATGGGTACACCACAGTCAGTACCCAGTAAGTATCAAGACTAACCTCGGTGGAGTAGTGACGAGGTACGGTCAAGACACTCACTAGTCTAATAACCTGTGCTTCATGTCATACATAATATAATAGAAACAGATAATAGTGATAGAAACAATAGTCAACTAGTGACATAAACAACAAGGCACCAAGAACACCCTAAATATTTTTCACATGAATAATAAAGACAAGTGCAACCAATTAATCAAGTCCTTCAAAATATACATCTTTTCTCTATACGTTTACCAAATAAAAATATTTCCGAATTTAAATTTTTCAAATAAATATCTCCCAATATGACTCTTTCAAATAAATGTCTTTTATATATAATTCTCTTAAATAAAATATTTCGAATAAAAACCTTTCCTTTCAAATATAATTCTTTCAAATAAAAACCTTTCTTCCGAATATAATTCTTTCAAATAAAAGCCTTTCGAATCTAATTATTTTAAATAAAACCTTTTGAGTATAATTCTTTCATATAAAACCTTTCCTTTCGAATATAATTCTTTCAAATAAAGGCTTTTCGAATATAATTCTTTTAAGTGAAACCACCGGTTGACACCTCACTTCATGAGCGTAAAAATCTCGGGTCTTAGCCCACTTTTATATCTCACGGCACCTCGTGGCCATATTTCTATCCCAACCGTATGGGAAATTAACAAGACCAAAGACATAATAATTTAATGAAATGACTGAGGAGTGAACGACAGATACTTTACAGATAAGTAAAAGCACATCAAATAGAGGTAAACAACAAGGGCGTTCCCGAGGTATCACATCGTAAACCAAAATGTAAATGCTCAATAGGAAAAACACCCGAGATACCGCCTCGTAGTCCCAAAGTAAATATGCAAGACAGAGGGATCTCCCGAGTTACCGCCTCGTAGTCCCAAAGTAAATATGCAGTACAGGGAAGTCTCCCGAGGTACCGCCTCATAGTCCCAAAGTTAATATACAGTACAGGGGGATCTCCTGAGGTACCGCCTCGTAGTCCTAAAGTAAATATGCAAGATATGGGGATCTCCCGAGGTACTGCCTCGTAGTCCCAAAGTGAATATGCAAGACAGGGTGGTCTCCCGAGGTACTGCCTCGTAGTCCCAAGGTAAATACGCAGTACAAGAGGATCTCCCGAGGTACCGCATCATTGTCCCAAAGTAAATATGCAACAGCAAAGACGGAAGAATAACTCACAAAGAACAACCTCTTCTCAAATTCATATTTCTGATAAATATATTAACGTCTCCATTTAAACTTATTTAATAATTATTTGTAGATGGAAAAATCCAAAATGTAATTATTTCCATACAATGTCAACTCAACCAGCACATGTTAATCCACTTAAGGATCAAAGTAGAAATCACACCAAGTTATCACATAAAACAAATTCGGCCAACAAAGAACGAGGCTTGACAAATAAGGATTTAATAAGCGCCAGCAAATTTCCAATTTAATACTTAAGATTCCGTACGACTTTAAACCAATACAATTTGAACATATAAGCCCTAGTATGTACTCGTCACCTCACGTACACGGATTTCACATTACACAACTGGCACATACGACTCAATGCCTAAGGGGTAATTCCCCCACTCAATGTTAGGCAAGATACTTACTTCTTTGAAGTTAGGCCGATATTCCAAAATAGCCTTCTTGTTTGAATTGACCTCCAGACAGCTCAAATCTAACCAAATTAATTGTATAACTTCATTAAAATTCAGAACCAATTCTGGATAATAAAATGTCAACTTACAAATTCACAATAAAAAGTTATCTAAAAGTCAACGCGGGGGCCGCCTCTCGGAATCCGACAGAATGTTTACAAAATGCGAACACTCATTCCAATACGAGTTTAACCATACTAATTTTATCGAATTCTAATAAAAATCGTCTTCCAAATCTTGAATTTCCGTTTTTGAAAAGTTTTACAAAAATCTCAATTTCTTCTATTAAAACTCGAATTAAACGATGAATATAACCATGGATTTATAAAATATAATAATTTTAGGATGTAGAACACTTACCCAAGCCGAAGCCATGAAGAAATCTTCAAAATCACCAAAGAACCGAGCTCCGAAAAACCCAATCGAAAATGAACAAATGACTGATTTTCGACCCCTTATGTGTCTGTCCATTTTCGCTTCTGCGGACAAATATGCTGCTTTAGCAAGACAAAACTCACATTTGCGATCCTCACTGCCTAGCCCAAGCTCGCACCTGCGGACAAAATGTTGCATCTGCGCATATCGCTTCTGCGATGTCCAGTGCGCATCTGCGATTCCTTCCGCTTATGCGCCTTCTCTGCCCGCTTCTGCGATCACGCAGGTGAGGGAATTACTTCGCACCTGCGACCTCTGACCATTACACTCCCAGACACTTCTGCGATGAGCTTCATGCTTCTGCGATGTCTCTTCTGCCACCATGGTGTCGCAGAAGCGATTCCACCAGCTGCTGCCCATTTTTCCTACAGCTTTCTTCAAGTCCAAATTGATCTATTAAGCATCCGGAATCCACCCGAGCTCCTAGGGACCTTAACCAATTATGCCAACACGTTTCAAAATACAATACAAACTTAGTCGAGGCTTCAAAACACGTCAAAAATGCCGAAATTGCGAATCGCACATCGAATCAAATTATGAGTTTTCAAATCTTTCAACTTCTATAATTTGCGCCGAAATATATCAAATCAGCCCGGATTGACTTTAAATTTTGCACACAAGTCATAAATGACGTAATGGAGCTGTTCAAATTTCTGATATCGAAATCCGACCTCGTTATCAACCAATCGACCTACCGTCGAATTTATGAATATTTCAAGAACTTCATTATTTTTCAACTTTTCGCCGAATTGTCCTATAGACTTCCAAATCCAAACCCGGACATACGCCTAAGTCCGAAATCACAATACGAAACTATTGACATCATCAAAATTCCATTCCGGGGTCATTTGCTCAAAAGTCAAACTCCGGTCAACTCTTTTCATTTAAGTTTCAAAAATAAGAATTGTTCTTTCAATTAAATTTCGAATCTTCCGAAAATCAAACTCGATCACACACACAAGTCATAATGCATATTACGAAGTTGCTCGAGACCTTAAGTCGCTGAACGGAATGTAAATTTTCAAATTGACATGTCGGGTCGTTACAATAGTGATAATGGAGGCACACTTCTGGATACGAGTCCTTTCACTTCTTTGCATCTCTCTATCTCTATCATGAAAATTTTGTAGGATGTCTTGTGATTTTTCATATGAGGTGATGAATTGGTTGAATTTGTTTATTATTAGGTACTCTAGTGCAGTTTCTTTACCCTGATTTTTATGGGTTATTTAAATTGTATAGCCAACTAATTACCTAAATCTAATATTTTAAAAACTTAGATGAAGAGAAACAGTGATGTAAATTAGCAATGTAACATATTGATATATTATGTTGCGTTCATATACAATTGATTTAAGTGGACTCTTCTTATAGCCAACTCCACTGTTACATTGTTGTCAGCACTTTTTTGATTCTTTGTGATTTCATTTCCTTTCTCTCGTTTTTTCAATTCTTTGACCTTCAAGTCTCTTGAGCTCATGTTCCTGCTTTTTAAACACATTACGTACATTACTTGTAAAATTTTGGCTTATATGATGTTGTCTTCAGTAGTCTAACCAAGCTTAAGTAGTCTAAACCAAGCTTATATAGGGGAATATTTACGAGTGGTCAAGAGATGATGTCCCTTTTAACTTTTGGTTTGAATAAAGTCGACAATATAGGAAAATAAAAATTTCTGCAAAACAATTACATGTACACACACTATGGAAAAGGGATAATAAGACGATCTGCAAGTTCAGAAAAAGAGATGAATGGTGATACTAGAAAAAAGAAAAAGAGAACCTGTGGTTTTGGTGGGAACAAAAGCTAGAATTGAGAATAGGAAAATAGTTCCCTATGCATATCTGCAGCAGTTGCGTGGAGATCTTGTCAGTATGATCTTATAAAATCCTATATATTTTATTGTACAAACATATGAGTGCTTCTGTCATCTTGAGAAGCTGGCTGTCAACAGATCTTGCTATTGTATTGTGTGTTTGGATCAAATTCAGACACAAAAACAATGGAACATTGATGCATCTACAAGTTTCTGCTCTTGTAAATTCCTCTCTATGGATTCTACAGGGTGATTTGAACATTATATCCACTATACAGGGGTGGAACAACCAATTATTAAGATATGAACAAGAAGCACCATTAAGTTAAAATAAGAACATGCCTTGTGAAACTCTAATGTGTCACTTCCAGTTTTCCGGAGCTCAACCAAATGCAACGACGGAGCCACTTCAAACACCTGATGTAACAAATATGCACCAATCTTTTAAAATACAATCACATACCTTTGGCCTTCTGGTTGTACGAACTGGCTTATCCTTGCTGAAATGCAAGCTTTCTATGCATCTAACCTTTAAGATAGAAAATCAGTGATTTAGCTATGAAGTGTCTTATGTGTTTTAATGTCTCATTTTCTTGAGCAATTGTGTGTTATATGTTATGCATATCAACTTGTATTTTATGTCATTCTTGTGAAATCGTAGGAAGTTTAGTCATAAAGACGAGTTGGACAAGTTTGATAAGAAGTAATGGGCATCTTAGTACTTTTTGCAAGTAATGTGCATCTTTATACTTTTATTATCTTAATTGTTTAAATCTTTTTTTTTTATTTGCTATCGAAGGTTATGGCACCAAGTAAGCAATGGATGCAATTAGTTGATAACCGACTTGACGAAACCTATTTAATTGGGGTGCAAAGGTTTTTGGATTATACCTTTAGAATAACAGGTGAATTGTATGAAATACGTTGTCCGTGTGTCAAATGTTGTAAAACAACATTAGGAACACGTGAGACAATCATGATACATTTGAAAGTATATGGAATAATTCAAAATTATACCTTTTGGTATTATCATGGTGAAGTTTTGGGTGAGCCACAGTCGAAATGAGAAGTTGAAGATGATAATGAAGTAGACGATTATGAGAATGAGGATGAGGATGAAATACATAAAATATTGAGGGATTTATATCCTAATCATGATGGAGGCAATGCGGTCGTTGGTTATAGTGATTTACTTGGAGAGGAACCGAATGTTGAAGCCAAAACGTTTTACAACCTATTGAAAGATTTCGAAAAGCCACTATACCAAAATTTGAAATGTTCAAAGATGCATTAGCAACACGTTACAATATTAATCGATAGCACTATCAATTCTAAGTCTAATGCTTTAACATACAGACTTCCTCACTCGAATTTCCTTGAGTTTTTCAGGATCTGAAAGATGCATTAGCAACACGGCAACAAACATTTACACATCTAATGCCACAAAACCAGAATGCCCTCTTGTTTATGCGAGAAGTGGATTCTTTACTATAGATGGTTATTCTTAAAAAAAAGATTATTTGAAGGAATCGATAACAATATTTCTGCTTAACCTAATGTTTTTTGTGTATATCTTCCAATGAGTACATGTAACTCATTTATCAATACCTACTATTAGCCCTGATTTTGTTCCATCCACAGGGTTATAGTTTTTCTAAATGATTTTTTTTCTTCTACAGGTTTTGGATATTGAAGCTTACAAGAAGCAAATTTTTGACGACATACCGAGGGATATTAGTGATATGTTATTTTTTGCTAAGGGTTTATGAACACAATATTGTGACTAGCTTACATCATTGGTGTACGGTACAAGTAACTGGTGTTGATCATTTTAGGTAATTATTATATGAAAACAGTATCATCTTTATATTAATTACCATATTTCCTACTTGCAAGCTGAATGTCATTTAGGGACTTATGAATTGTTTCTTAAGGGAAAAGACTGCTAGTCCTTAAATCCTTTTTAGAAGTAGAGATTTTGGTTGCTAAATCTATAGATTTGTAGTGCTGGCATGTTCGACCTAAGGACTAGCTTTAAACTTATCGCGAAAGATGTAACAGCTAGCTTCTAACTGACCGCGAAACTTTTTAACGACCAGCTTTAAGCTATTCGCAAAAATATTTTAAGGACCAGAAATTTAGTCCTTAAATATGCAAATAAGCACTAGAAATATGGTCCTTGATAATCATTTAAGGGCAAGCTTCAAACTGGTCGCGAAACAGTTTTAACAACCAACTCGCCATCTCGTCTTTTATGACCTTTAGTGGCGGAAGCTATAAGAACCAGATTCGCTTGTCGCTATTGAACACTAGGGACAAATTCCTTACTTTTAGGGACCAATTTTCCCTTAGTTATTAAGAATGTTTCTTGTAGTGTAGGCCAGATGGCACAACACTAGCTACTTGGTCTCAATTCTCCATTTGTTACTTGAGAGAGTTTATTCCACATACCCGCATGGATGAGTTGCACAACAAGTTTGAGAGTTATGCCTGGTGACTATGACTGTGTCTAAGTATGCTATGAGTTTTACAGAGTTATCTCGTCATGCAACTTCCTTGGTTTCCACTGATAGAAAGAGAGTCTATAGGTTTATTAGGGGACTTGTCTATAGCCTCAAGTTTGGGATGGCACAAGGGTTGGAAAATAAGACTCTATTCCATTAGGTTGTGGAGATTGCTAGGAAGTTGGAGCGTATCCGCGGGAAGAATAGGGGGGATAGGAAGGCTGAGAAGCCTTGAGGTTCTAGGAGATTTAGTGGTTACCACTCTTCGGCTCCGATCCATCATGGAAGAGGATTTGTTAGTTGGCCAGTTCAGTCTGCACTTCAGGTTACCTATAGTGCCCCAGCTATCCAAGGACCCCAGGGCACTCATACTGGACATCCATCTTTTAGTGCACCTGCTGCACGGGGTTCCTGCAGCGTTCATTCCAACCGTCTGACATAAGCTCAGTACCAGTAGCCACACCCACAGAAGGGTTGTTATGAGTGTGGTGACACTAGGTTCTTCATGAAATATTATCCCAGACCTTGGAGGGGTGGACCTCAGCATAGTACTCAGGCTATATATTCCACTCAAGTTGCTACTCCACCTGCACAGCCAGCTAGAGGTGGAGGACAGGTTGGTAAAGGAGGTCCTAAAGGGGGAGGCCAGACCCATTGTTATGCTTTCCTTTGTAGGACCAAAGCCGTTGCATCAGATGATATCATTACAGGTATTGTTCCGGTCGGTCATAATGATGCATCAGTTTTATTTGATCCGGGTTGTACTTATTCATATGTGTCATCATACTTTACTTCATATTTGGATATGTCTCGTGATTATTTGGATACACCAATTTATGTGTCTGCACCCATTGTGGATTCTATTATGATGGACCATAGTTGTCATTCTTATTTGGTCACTATAGGGGGCTATGAGACAAGGTTGATATTGTGTTGCTTAATATGGTGGATTTTGATGTAAACTTGGGCATGTAATGGTTAACTTCGAATCACGCTATTCTTGATTAGAACGCTAAAACTATGACGTAGGCTATGCCGCGGTTTCCGAGATTGGAGTGGAGAGGTTCCTTGGGTCATATTCCTAGTAGAGTAGTGTATTTTTTGAAGGCTCAATGGATGGTTCATAAGGGGTGCTTCGGTACCTAGCGTTTGCTAGAGATGTGAGTATTGTTACTCCCATGGTTGATTCAATCCCTGTGGTAAGGGAGTTTTTAGATGTTTTCTCTGAAAACCTACCGGGCATGCCACCCGAGGGATATTGATTTTGGTATTTATTTGGTAATGGTCACTCAACCCATATCTATTCTACGATACCGCATGGCTTCAGCTGAGTTGAAGTAATTAAAGGAACAATTGCAGGAATTACTAGATAAAGGGTTCATCATGATTAGTGTTTCACATTGGGGTACTCCGGTACTATTTATGAAGAAGAAGGACGATTCCATGAGGATGTGGATTGACTACAGGCAATTGAAAAAAGTTACTATCAAGAACAAGTGCCCACTACCATGTATTGATGATTTATTGGACCAACTTCAGGGTGCTAGGGTATTCTCGTCGATTAATTTGAGAGCGGGGTACCATTAGTTGAAAATCATGGCTTCAGATATGCCTAGGACGGTCTCAAGACCCGTTATGGGCATTATAAGTTTTTACTGATGTCTTTTGGGCTAACCAATGACATAGTAGCTTTCATGTACTTGATGAACAACGTGTTTTAGCCTTACTTGGATTCCTTCGTTATTTGTGTTCAATGATGATATATTGGTGTAATCTCACAGTCCTGGGGATCATAAGCAGCACATCGGGATTGTGCTCCCGACTGTGAGGGAGAAGAAGCTATATTCTATGTGCTCTAAGTGCGAGTTTTGGTTAGACTCGGTGGCACTATTGGGCCATGTGGTGTCAGGTGAAGGGATTCGGGTGGATTTGAACAACATTAAGGCAATTCAGAGTTGACACAGACCTTCTCTACCTACTGAGATCCAGAGTTTTCTAGGTTTTGCTGGTGTTATCGTTGCTTCATGGAGGGTTTCTTGTCTATTATATCTCTATTAACAAAGTTCACTCAGAAGGGTTCCCTATTCAGGTGGTCTTACGAGTGTGAGGAGAGGTTTCAGAAGCTCAAGACTACATTGACTATAGCTTAAGTTCAGGTTTAGTCTTCGAGATTAAGTTCATATATAGTCCACTGTGATGCTTCATAAGTTGTCATTGGGTGTGTATTCATACAGGATGGTAGGGTTATTGCTTATGCTTTGCGTTAATTGAAGCCCCATGAGAAGAACTAACTAGTGCATAATTTGGAATTGGCAGCTACTGTACAAG
Source organism: Nicotiana otophora (assembly GCA_000715115.1). Lineage (NCBI taxonomy): Eukaryota > Viridiplantae > Streptophyta > Magnoliopsida > Solanales > Solanaceae > Nicotiana > Nicotiana otophora. The sequence continues at coordinate 61,579 of AWOL01S0036783.1, read as the reverse complement.
TGCTCAAGATTTGGAGGTATTATCTTTATAGGGTGTCTTGTGAGGTGCATATGAATCACATGCGTCTTTAACACCTATTCAAGTAGAAGGATTTGAACTTGAGGCAATGGAGGTGGTTGGAGATTTTGAACGGCTATGATATTACCATTCTTTATAATTTGGGGAAGGCCAATATAGTGGCTGATGCTTTGAGTCGGAAGGCGGAGAGAATTTGAAGTCTTTCTTTTATTCCAGCTGGGGAGAGACTTCTAGCTTTGGATGTTTAGTCTTTGGCCAACAGGTCCGTGATGTTGGATATTTCGGAGTCTAGCAGAGTGTTTCCTTGTGTTGTATCACGCTCATCCTTCTTTTAGCGCATCAAGGCACGTCAGTATGATGATCCCCATTTTTTTGTCCTTAGGACACGTTGCAGTATAGTAATGATGGTGTATTGCGGCTTCAGGGTCGGATTTGTGTGCCTAATGTCAATGGGTTACGGGAGTTGATTCTTGAGGAGGCCCATAGTTCGCGGTATTCCATTCCTCCGTGTGCGACGAAGATATACCATGATTTGAAGAAGCATTATTTATGCCGAAGGATGAAGAAATATATTGTTGGGTATGTTGCAGGTGTTTGAACTATCAGCATATTAACTATGAGCATCAGAGACATGGTAGGTTGCTTACCAGAGTGGAAGTGGGAGCATATCACTATAGATTTTGTGGTTGGGTTGCCACGGACCTTGAGGAGATTTGATGTTTTGTGGGAAATTATGGATAGACGAACCATGTCTGCACATTTCATTCCACTCATAACTACCAATACTTCAAGGAAACTGGATCGGATTTATCTTGGAGAGTTTGTTCGCTAGCATGGTGTGCCTGTGTCTATTATTTCGGATCAAGGCAATCAGTTTACATGGATAGTCGTGCAGAGAGAGTTGGGTACAAAAGTTGTGCTGAGTATGGCATTTTATCCCCAAACGGAGGAATATCTATTCAGGTCTTGGGGCACATGTTGTGAGCATTTGCCATTGATTTCAGGGATCAGTTCTTACCTCTAGCAGAGTTTGCCAACAAAAATATCTACTAGTCGAGCATCTAGATGGATCCTTATGAGGCCATATATGACAGGCGATGTTGTTCTCTAGTTGATTGGTTTGAGCCTGGGTAGGCTAGGTTCTGGGGCACTAACTTGGTTTGACATGCTTTGGAGAAGGTGAAATTGATTCAGGAGAGACTTCATATAGTGCAGTCCATGCAAAAGAGTTATGCTGATCGGAAGGCTCGTGATGTGGAATTCATGGTGGGTGAAAAGTTTCTACTAAGAATTTTTACCATGAAGAGTGTGATGAGGTTCGGGAAGAAGGGCAAGTTAAGCCCTCGATATATTGGTTCTTTTGTGGTTCTAGAGAGAGTTGGTGAGGTGGCTTACAGACTTGCTCTACCACTCAGCTTATCGGGAGTTCATTTGGTGTTTCATATTTCCATGCTTAAAAAGTACTATAAGGATCCATCATATGTATTAGACTTTAGCTCGATAAGTTGGACAAGGATTTGACTTATATTGAGGAGTCGGTAGCCATTTTGGACAGTGTCACGCACCGACCTCGGGGAGCGCAACCGGCACTCAACCGAGACACCCCGGTCAAGCAAGCCTTTACAATACCTTTTACCTAACTCACCCATGAATAAAGAGAAGAATACATTTCATTAATTAGACAGTAAGAGGTAATGTGAAAACACTAGTTTATTTCAATTAGTTACGAGATTAACAAGTCTCCGGAATAGTGCATTGTACAATCATAGTGAAAGTGGAACGGATGATACAATTACAACATTTTTTGTTTAAACTTTCCAAAATTAGATACAACCCACACTATGTCTATGGAGCCTTTATCATGAACAAAAGAGTGTTATGACAGCGCCGGAAATAAGACCCCGGCTATACCTCAAAATGCTATGTACGAAGGATAAAAGATACAGGACCCCAAAATGAAGTGGGGCTCACCAAATCAGCTGAGGAGAGTGTGTGCTGCTATCATTGATCAATACCACCTACTATGGAACCACCGGCATCCATTAAAGATGCAGCGCCCCCGGTAAAAGGGACGTTAGTACATATGGAATAGTACTAGTATGTAAAACTAAATACCCTCTCAATAGAACGAGCAACAGTAAACAGAGAATAAAACATGAAATCAATAAGAGACTTAAATAGTATCAAGGTGTCAAGTTAAGGGAAAGGTAAATTTCAAATAGGTTTCCATAATTTAAGTTGGGAGATCTTTAGCACCGATACAGCACTGTGTTTTAGCACGGAGTTCGATCCCAGCCCGACCGGCTAAGCCGTCTCACCCTGAGATATACACTCACAATACCACCATGTGTGTGGCATGGCATTCGATCTAAGCCCGATCGGCTAAGCTGTCTCACCACAATGCCGTATGGGTCGACATCACATCATATATCGGTAGTAATAATCTCATCCCATTTAAGGGGAAACATCTCAACACACCAATCTCATCCCATATAAGGGGAAATAGTCTCATCACATTAACACGGGGATTTACCACTCAATCACTCCTACACCGACACGTGTCATTTCGGGGTTAGGTTGTTCCGACCTACCCTTCCTCGATGGCTAAATGATACTCCCAAGGCATTTATTATTAAAAGTATTTACCACTCAATTAATATTGTTTTACATGTCATCTATTTTGTTGGCATCATTGGCCATAACGCAATATAATTCTTGGCACATTGGTCGTACTTCATAATTCATGCTCACTATTTCACTTTCAAACATCATAAACAACAAGGCCTTTCAAATTACGATTTTAAATACATACATGAGAAAATTAGGGTCTTAGGCGCATGTGACTTATTATACAATTTGGTGTGATCACTTTCATTTGGACTTAACTTGAAGTAACAACATTTTAATACATACTTATACTTAAAATGCTATCCCGAAGAATAGCACAATATGATAAGCATATTCNTATACTTCAAATACTATTCCGAAGAATAGCACAATATGATAAGAATATTCCGGAACACACTTTGAACATATTCATATATATATATATATACACAGATCATCCGACACCAGACGTATTTAGAAAAGTCAATTCATAATGGACAACTCGGGACTTACACAATCATCGTGGGAATTCAATTCTAAGAGAGAAGTTTAGCCAACATACCTTGCCTCGAGCTTTTTAAATTACTACAATGTTCCGGAAATCTTAGCCACTTCGATCAATTTAGAGATATATCAAAATTGAAAACAAATTAGGAAGGACTTCATAGTTCTAGCTCACTTGAGCATTTTTATCAAACACTAGGTGTGCATTAAGGTTTCAAGGTCCTTCTATGGTGGATTCTTTCACCCTACTACCCAAAGTTCACCAAAACGAGCTCAACAGTCTTCCCACTACCCTTGATGGTACATGCATGTAAAAATAAACAAGTCCTACACCTAATAATTTCTTGGCTTATTACCCTCTCTAGAATAAACAACTCTCTCTAGAATATATGTTTTCCCTTTTAAAATGATCCCCAAGGCTATTTTATAAGAATAGGGTCGGGTTCAAAAATTAGAAACAATGAAGCCCCGACGCAGGTCTGCGGTCGCATATGCGACCGCATAATGGCCCTCCGGAATTGGACACCCCTGCCTCACTCTGCGATCGGTCTGCGGTGCATAGACCTGTTCTGCGGTCACATAATGCGCCTTAGAACGTCCCTCCAAAATTATTTTGTATTGGATGTACGAGGGGTTATGTGGCCAGAAAAATGATTATTCGGCCTCATAATGGATCGCATAATTGTCCAAAAAGTTTGCCCAAATTTCTGCCTCGGTCTACAACAGATATGCAGTCCGCGGATCAGTTCTGGGACCGTAGAATGGACCGCAGAAAATGCCCTTTTATTTTCCATAGTCTGATGCACGAGGTCTGGCCCTATCCACTCTATTTCTTAAATCTCAAATCATCCAATGAGAGATCTACATATCCTATCATATAAAGCCTCGAACAGTGTTATCTGAATTCTAGCATGATAACTGTTGTTGTAGGAAAACTCTATGAGTGGCAAATGAGCATCCCAGCTACCCCTGGCGTCAAGAACACAAACGTGCAATATATCCTCGAGCGTCTGAATAGTTTGCTCTGCTTGCTCGTCGGTATGTGGATGGAAAGTTGTACTAAGATTCACTTGAGTGCCCAAGCCTTGCTGAAATTTCTTCCAAAACTTAGCTGTGAACTGTGCCCCCCGATCTGAGATAATAGAAATTGAAGTGGCATGCAACCTAACTATTTCCTTGATATACAACCGATGGTACTGTTCTTATATGTCGGTAGCCTTAACGAGTAAGAAGTGTGCTGATTTCGTGAGTCGGTCCACAATTACCCAAATCGAATCGGACTTGCGAGGAGTGTGAGGTAGTCCTACCATAAAGTCCATATTGATCATCTCTAAAAAGTCCGCAAAGTACTACCACTTACGAAGAATCCTTACAATTGCCAACACATAAGCCTACTTTGGCACTACGAAACCCCAGGTCATAGGTAAACTTTTACGGGATCTTACAGACAGGTAGGTTGGAAAGCTGAAGTCAAGGAACATTGCATCGGTGAAGGGTCAGTAGAGGGGTCAATTGGTCAAGGAGATGACTTGGAAGATTGTGCATGATATACAAAGCAGATACCCTCATCCTTTTATATCCTAAGCATGATTCTAAACTCGTTAGAAAATGAATGTTTGTTTAAGAGGGGGAGAATGTAATGACCTGGCTGGTCATTTTCTGTAATTAAGCCCGCATTTCCCTATTTGATGCCTCTTATATGCTTATTTTTGGTTGTGTTACTTGCAAGGATGGTTGTTTTTATTTCAGGAAGGTTTTGGATTGAATTGGAACACCTAGTTCTTACTTTGGAAGCTTAAGTTGGAAGTATTTATCAAGTTTGACTTTTTTGTATTTGACCTCGAATCAGAGTTTTGATAGTTTTGTTAGACCCGGATGGTGATTTTGGACTTACGCATATGTCCGGATTTTGATTTGGAGGTTTCTACGTTGATTTGGCTCTAATTGGAGAAAGTTGGAAATTTAAAGGTTTTGAAGTTCATAGGTTTGACCCATAATTGACTTTGTGGTTATCAATGTTTGTTTGGGATTCAAGCCTTAGATTAGATTTCTATTGTGATTTATGACTTGTGTGCAAATTTGGGGTAATTATGAGTTGTTTAAGCATGTTCTGCGTACGTTTGAAATTCAAAAATATGGATTAGTTCATTAGGTTTGAATTGAGGTGTGATGATTTTGATATATTTTGTGTGGTTGGAGGCCTCGAATGGGTGTGTGCTATGTTTTGGGATTGGTTAGTGTGATTGACTGGGTCTTGATGGCCTCAAGTGTGTTTTGGATGGGTTTTAGACCATTTTCTCTTGTTTTGGAGCAGTTGGTTTCTGGTATTCTGATGTTCATCGCGATCACAGGAGAAGTCACGCAATCTTGGTGACTGGTATTGTTTTCTCTATGCGTTCGCAATAGGTGTGCCGCGTTTGTGGAACTTAGTGGGCACTGGCCTACACATTCGCGACTTAGGCGTCGTGTTCGCATAGAGGGAAGGCGAGAGGGGTTTACCGGGATTTTAGCCTTCATGTTCGCGGTTGGCAACCATATTTGCGTAGTCTCAGCAGTGGTAGGCATCGCGTTTACCTCTAGGATTCGCATTCGCGAAGGAGGGGCAGCAGCTGGGCAAGAGTTTGGCTTTTGTGATCGCAATGTGTGTCCTGCGATCGTGTAGTATATAAGTGGGAAGATAGTTTTAGTACTCTATTTTGGAGGGTTTGAGTTATTTTATCATATTTTGAGATTGATAGCTCGAATTTGGGTGATTCTTTAGGGGATTTTTACTACTTGGATTGGGGTGCATAATCTTGACTCGGGTTTGATTATTATTCATGGTTATAGCCTTGAATTTAGCATTTGATTGATAAATCTAAGTGAGGTAAATTAGGAGGAACAACTTTTCTAAAATGAAAAATAGGGTTTTGCACCCCAATTCAGATTCGGATTTGGATGAAACTTGTATGGTTGGACTCATATTCAAATAGATGTTTGGAATTTGTGACTTTTGTCGGGTTTCGGGAGGTGGGCCTTAATTGACTTACTAATTTGTGATAAAGATCGGAGCTTTATTACTTGGAATCGATTTCTATTGCCGTGTTTGATATTATTGAGTTATGTTTTGTCAGATTTCTCCTATTAGGAGGTTGATTAGAGAGGCAAGTGCTTTTAAGAGTATTGCTTTGGCTTGTTTAAGGTAAGCATCTTGCCTAACCTTGTATTGGAGAATACAGCTTAGGATTTGGCCTCTATTGCATATTTGTATTATGTGAAAAGTAACGTGTATATGAGGTGATGAGAGTGTACATGGGCGTATGTGTGTTTTATTAATGTGTCATGACCCAAAATCCCACCATAGGAATCATGATGTCACCTAGTATCTAAAACTAGGTAAGCCTAACACATGAGAAGCTCTAACAGAGATAACCATCATAACTATATAAAATTTAAACTGATATATGGGATAACATAACTAAAACAAAACAAATATTATATAATCCCCAGAACCGGTAGTACATAGTCATAAGCTCTACCAACATACACTAGAATTTCTAAATACAATATTATTCTGAAATGAAGATAAACAACAGTAAAGATCATATCTGTGTCACGCCCCAACCTTAAGGAGCGTGACCGGCGCTCAACCAAGATACCCCGGTCAAACAAGCCTTCTAGATGCTTCTTACCTGACCTTACCCATGAATAAAGTGAGGATGTATTCCACTAGTTAGACAATGAGAAGATTACATGAGCAATACCAAAATTCATTACCATTAGTGCATCATTTAATAATTCCCAAAAGATTACATTGCACATTCATAGTTTATAGGTGGAAACATGTGATACAAATACAACATTTTTAGCTTGACATTCCCAAAATCACAACACAACCCACACTATGTCTACGGAGCCTTGAATGGACATAAAAGAGTAACATGATGGTGGCGGAAACAAGGCTCCGGCTATACCTAAAAATACTATACATAGATGACAAAAAATACAAGACCACGAAACGAAGTGGCACTCACCAAGTCAGTTGAGGATAAAGGGTGTACCGCTATCACTGGTCGATGCCGCCTACTGTGGAACCACCTGCATCCATTAGAGATGTAGCGCCCCCGATAAAAGGAACGTTAGTACATATGGAATAGTATTAGTATGTAAGACTAAACACCCTCTCAATAAATCGAGTAACAGTACAAAGCGGAACAACATAGAGTCAATGAAAGCCTCAAACAATATAAAAGCATCAAATTAGGAGCAAGATAAGTTTCAGGTGAATTCCAATATTTTAGGTTGGAAGATGTTTAGCACCGATATACCACTGTGTTTTTAACACGGAGTCCAATCACAGATCGATCGGCTAAGCCATCTCACCCAAAGACATCCAATCACAACACCACCGTGCTTTTAGCACAGAGTCCGATCTCAGCCTGATCGGCTAAGCTGTCTCACCCCAAGACATCTGGATGGTAGGCTATAATTTTGTATTTTAGTCGCTTACGGCACCCAAATTAATTCACTGCAATTTACTTGTGTTTGATCATTAATTGATAGTTTTTTTTAACTTATTGTGTGTTTTATGGGTTGTAGGAGTGATTCCGAGTAATGTAGATGTTGAAGAACTAATTTAAGCTAGTTGGAGCTTTGAAATCTGAGTAAAAGCCAAATGGATTAATCCAGGATCGTGTTCGGGGGTTGAGGACCAAGTCTGGATGTCAAACATTGAGACTTGATATGTACTCTGAGAATTCCCGATTGTCGCAGTGCGTGGGGTACCGCACTTGTGCAATCCTCTATTTTCTGTCAGAACATAGCCCTCTGGATTTCCCCACTAATGCCCCGCATGGTGCGTCGCCCCGTGCGGCGTGCCTGTGCAATTTTTACAGAGTTATTTTCCTATTTGGGCTAGGAGATGGTGATTTCATCTAGGCCCAACCCTTCTTGGTATAAATACATGGAAAATGTTATTGTTTGGACTTTTGATACATATTCGACCTAAGGAGGCTAAGGAGCAGTTGGAAGAACACGAGCACAAGAATTTCATCATTCATTCCTCACTCAAGACACGAGTTTGGATTGAATTTATGTTTTGCTATACTTTAACTTTATTTATGATGAATTTCTCCATATATATGGAGTAGTTCTCGTTAGGGTTCGATGGATTCGGTGTATTGATGATTGTTTGTGGATTATAACTCTAGTTTTATGTATTGAAGCTTTTTTGGATGATTTAATTGTTGCATCTATATTCACTTGTTCATGTAATCGATAGAGGCATAACTTGTGATATCTTTGAATTATATTGTTGGTTGAGTTCATTAATTCTTCTAAGTAATCGAAAGAGGCTAGTTGAATCATTGATTAAACCTAGTTAGGAGAATAATCGAAAGAGACTTTCCTGAAGACCAATCCACTACGCATTTGTGCATATCTTCACGTGCTTAGATTGGTTCATCTCGTGAGGTTAATACTTAATCAAGAGAGAAATTTTAGTTGAACGTTTGAACTAATAATTGAGTGAATTCGAAAGAATCACTTAAACATTAGACGTGAATTATCGAGAGTTATATCCCAAACAATTATCTCACACCTATCATATCAATCTCTATTTTCTCCCACTGATAACTTCCTTGCTTATCCTTGTTTCAATTGCCATTAGTCAATAGCTTTAGATCTTAGTTAATTTTAGTTAGAACTCATATAAATCTCAATTGTTACCATCTTAGATAGCAATCAATCTAGAAACTACAAGAATACTGTTTAAATCCAATTCTTATGAATACGATATTATACTATACTATATTTGATTAGCGAGCATAATTTAAGTGTGTGTTCTAAGCTCGTCAAATTTTGGCGTCGTTGCCGGGGATTGACAATCAATAGTGTTTGAAATAGTTTTTAGTGCTAATTTAGGAATTTATTTTCTTTTTATCTAATTTTATTTTTCTCTTTTTACGGTTGATGTTCTTTGACTGTGCACAGGTTACAAGTTAAGATTGGTGCATGAATCAAACTTTTACGAAGGAAGTGCTACCATACGAGCTAGAAACTGAAAAATACCTGCGACAACTGAGGAAGGAAAGAAATCTCACTGAGACATCAAAAAAGGTTGGGCAATCCTCAACAAAAGAACTTATGGTCGGAAACGGTGAGGATAATGTAGATTTGGCTGCAAGTGAAGTAGCCTAACGAAGAGAAAAAACAGCATGGGATGCTGAGGAAGCAGCTATTAGAGATGCACAGATTATCTACGAAGAAGAGAGGGGTCGGATAATTGCTCAAAACCAACCCATAGTTGCAGATTAGTTCGGAAAACATTTGGCGATTATGCTAGACCGGTCAACAATCAAGGTTTATCAAGTATTAGACCACCTCCAATTGCAGCAAACAATTTCGAGTTGAAGCAAAGGTTGCTTCAAACCCTTCAGAATTGTTGTGTCTTCAAAAGGAAGCTAAACGAAGATCCAAACACACATCTAATGGACTTCGAGGAGATTATGAACACCTTTCAGTACAATGGTGTGTCACAAGATATAGTGTATTTAAGGACACTTCCCTTTTATCTTAAAGATGATGCAAAACAGTGGCTTCGAAGCTTTCCCACGCGATCAATTAGAACTTGGGAGGAGATGACCAGAAAATTCCTTGATAAATATTTCTCCTCAACTAAAATGGGCAAGTTTAGAAGAGAAATCCATAACTTCTGCCAGAAAGATACGGAAACTGTTTTCGAAGCATGGGAGAGGTTTAACGAGATTGTTCAAAAGTGTCAACATAGCGGAATTGAACTCTGGATGCAACTCTGGGACTTTTGGAATAGATTGACACCGGCCTCGCGTAGAACATTAAGCAATGCAGCTGGAGGCTTGTTGATGAAGAAGACTCCAAAGGAGATAGTTACAATCCTTGATGAGTTATCTGAAGATGCAAATCAGTGGCCCTCTGAGAGTGCTGAAAGAAGAAGATCGACTGGTGTTCACCAGGTTTATGCTAATACATCTGTGCAGGTATAGCTTGATATTATGGCTAAAGAAATACGGAAGCTGATCTTAGCCTCGATAAAAATCGAGCCTCACGCAGCTTGTGATATAGCTGGAAGAGGACACCCTACTCATGAGTGTCAAGCCTCAACTGAGGATATGAATGTTATGGGGAGCTATAATTTTAATGCAATGGGACAAAAGCACCATGATTTTTCATGGAATTCATCTGGAGGTGATGTAAATGCATGGCAACAAAGCAACCCCATATTTAGTGACAAGGAGCTCCTGGTTTTTTGAATCAACAGAGGCAGCAGTTTCAGCCTCAACATCCCGATCAACTTGCTCTAGAAGATCTTATAAAGGCCATCATTGCGAAAACTGATGATAAATTTGAAATTCAAGGGGCGGCAATTAACAATTTGGAAAAGCAAGTGGGACAGATTGCAGAATATTATCTGAGAGGGTTCCAGGCACTCTCCCCACTGATACAGAAAACAATCCCGAAGAGACAGTGAATGCTATGACCTTGAGAAGTGGGCAAGTGTTGAAAAATCTCAACCTGATCCATAAATATGTGATACTTCCAAAGGAATGGGGGGAACAACTGAAGAATGATGTTGACAAGAAGAAGGAAGGCTCGATGAAAGCTGAGAAGAAGAAGAAGAAGAAGAAGGAAGAAAAATCAAGAAGGGAGGAACCTGAGGAGAGCTAGTATATGCCTGTTTTACCCTTCACTCAAAAGTAATGTATAGAAAAGTTGGACAAGCAGTTTGGAAAATTTTTAGATGTGCTGAAACATGTTCATGTAAATTTGTCATTCACAGAAGTGTGCTCACAAATGCCTGCTTATGCTAAATTCTTGAAGGATATCCTTACAAAGAAGAGTAAAATAGAGGAGACCTCGGTGGTAAGCTCACAAAGCATTGCAGCGTGATATTGCAAAATAAACTCCCACAAAAGTGTGGAGATCGAGGGAGTTTTACTATACCTTCCTCTTTAGGAACTATTAATTTTGATAAGTCTTTATGTGATTATAGTGCCTCAATTATCTTAATACCTCTATATATTTATAGGAAATAGGAGAAGGAGATTGGAGAGATAAGGTAGGTGCCAATATCTTTGCAGTTGCCAGATCAAACGACTATAACACCCGAGGGATAATGGAAGATGTGTTTGTTCGGGTGGATAAGTTCGTATTTCCTGTAGATTTTATAATGGTGAATATGGAGGAGAACAAGGAAGTCCCCCTCGTCCTAAGAAGACCATTCTTAGCAACGGGTAGAGTTATAATGGATATACACGAGAGAAAACTCATACATAGGGTGGGTGAGGAGACTGTGACGTCTAAGATGGATGTAGAAAAGGGTGTGCAAACAGAAAAACCAGTTGTGAGTGTTGAGTGGAAAGTGAAGAGATCAAAAGAGAAGGCTACACTGAGAAGAAGTTATCGGCATGGATGTGTGCATTGGTTCAGGCGCGAGGAATAGAGCCCAACTTCAACTCATACCCCGACTAGACGTTCAGGGAAGTTTCCTTTACCTTATACTTTTAAATTGTGTGTCATTTGGACATTCCACAACTTAAAGTGTAGGGTGGGGGATATTTGTATGTATATATATATATATATATATATATTAGTTTTAGTTTTCTTTTTGTTAGTTGTAGTAGTTAGAGATAGAAAACAAACCATAAAAAATTGAAAATTCTGATTTTTTCCGACGATGGATATCATTCAACAGGTTTCTTGAGGGAGTAAAGTCGAAGGAAAGAAAAAACAAAAAAGATTTTCTTTTGTTAGGTAGTGTATTAATTCCCCCTTGGTTTTTCTTTGTATCGCGGTTCTTTTCTAAGGGTTTTGTTTGAACCGGGTGTAATTAATTTTTATTTGTATTAGAAATAGGAAACCTTGTATTATGGTTTAGATGGAAAGTAATATATCTTGACTTTCTGATGCCTTGATAATATTAAGTGTTTTAGTTGTGACGCTTAGGCTATATTTTTAACTCTTGTATAAGTACCTTAAATTGTATGATCTTAACTTTTTCTAACTGTTTTGACTAGAGTGTCTTGATGAGTCTGATCCTGAGTGAGTGATGTGCCATGTGTTTGTGAGGTTTTGTGTTATTCAGTACATTGCATTTGACGTCTAGAACTTGCCCCGTGTGTTTTCAAAGAAAAATAGTAGTTGTATTCAGTCTTGGATTTGATAACGCATTTCTTTGTTGAGACAGTATATGCTTTTACCCACCTAATTATTATATATCATAGTTAACCCCGTTGAGCCTTTAATCTTGTTTATTTTTCAACCACATTACAAGCCTTACCCATTTGTTTGAATTGACCATTTATTTGAACCTCTTACCTCTCGTGAGCACGTGAATTTGGTATGAACTTTGTAAAAGTTGAAGTGTGGGGTGGTTGGTTTGGCTTTTGAGTGGAACTATTGAAATAAGGAAAAAGGTGCACTGTATTGAAAAAGTAAGAGCCACTTGAATTGAAACAGAGAAAAAAATATTATATTTTTGTGCAAAATCTTCTTTGATAGTGGTGACTCTTAATGTATGTATGCTTAAAGATGTAGGGAGTTAATGTATATTGATGTGAAGGTGGAGTTATGGTTTGACATAAGTGTGGGGTTGAATGATAAATTGTATGTATTAAAGTGTTTAAGGATGTGTAGTCACTCTTATATTTAAATGTATCCTACCCATCCCGCAACCTACATTACATCCAATGAAAGTCATACTTGATCCTTGATTGAATGAGCTAAATTAGCAGAGTAGTACACTATAGGCAAGCCTATGGAACGTCTTTTGTGGCACATAAATATTGTTTCTCAGAGTGAGTGAATTGTTTCTATCTTGAGTTCCTAATTGTTCTTACTTTCTATTGTGTGTGGAACTACTCTCTATTGTTGCGTGAGGGCACTTGATTCATGAAGGAAAGGTAATGTCGTTTACCTCTGTGTTAGAGTAAGTGAGTGGGTTATAAATAATGCATGGTTCTTTTGAGTCAAATCTTGAGGTGAGGATGTTACGGTATTGTGCTTAATCTATTTTAAATATTATTGGTGTGATGAGTTATGAGAGTTATTGAAAATGGTCGTGTTTATTTGAAGTGTAATTTGGTTGCTCGAGGACGAGCAATGGTTTAAGTGTGGGGTGCTGATGGTAGGATATAATTGCGTATTTTAGTCTCTTATTGCACCCTAATTCACTAAACTTTACTTGTGTTTGAGCTTTAATGGATAATGGTTTGCATTTATTGTGTATTTTATGCCTTGTAGGAGTGATGTAGATGCTGCAGAGCTAATACGAGCTAGTTAGAGCTTTGAAGTCTGAGTAAACACCCAAGGGATTAAGTCAGGATCGTGTTCGGGGGTCGAGGACCAGGTCTGGACGTCAAAAATTGAGATTTGAAATGTACTCTGAGAATTCCCCACTGCTGTGGCACGTGTGGCGCCGCGCTTGTGCAATCCTCTATTTTCTGTTAGAACATAGCTCTCTGGATTTCCCCACTAATGCTCTGCATGGCACGTCGTCGTGTGCGGCGCGTCTGTGCAATTTTTACAGAGTTATTTTCTTATTTGGGCTTGGAAAAGGTGATTTCGTCTGGGCCAGACCCTACTTTGTATAAATACATGGAAAAATGTGTTATGTGGCAATATTTATAGAGTTAAATCCCTGAACAATGTGTTATGTGGCTTGTTTTGAGGTGACGCGCATGCTAGATGACGGGCCTGTGGGCGTGCAACATAGTAATCACAATCCGGGTGGATTTTTATACTGTGTTGATATCAAGTCTTGTTTTATCGATGTGATTTCTACGTGTTAGAGTAACTGAGTTATGATTCATGTTGGAAACCTTGTTTAGGCTATGTGCTTATTCTGTTGGGACCCACTGGGGTTATTTCTACTATTGAGTTATTTTCTTAAACTGCAACTATATACTCAGTAAAGTTTATTCTTTTGCATATGATATCTTAGTCTCTGTTATCATTCACTGTTACATCATGTTATCATTGTTTGGACTGAGTAGTATGAGATTAGTGAGCCCATGAGACTGGAGAGATTGATGACTGAGTTAGGCCTGAGAGCCAGATTATGATTGTTATTGTGGATCGGGTTGCGCGCCGCAACAGGACTTATTGGCTTACTTATTATTGTGTATTGGGCTACATGCTGCAACATACCTTATAGGATTTATATTAGCAATTGGACAGGATCCGCCATTCCGGAGTTTGACATACCAATAGTGAGCATAGGCAGAGTGATTCATATACACGTGCTTTGGTGACGGGCATTGATTCCAGGCACCCATATAGTGTTGAGTGATTATGTGTGATGAGTTGGAATTTAAGGTATACACATTGAGTACTCTGAGAGTATGAGTACCTAGGATTATCACTATGATACATTACATTTGTCATGCATACTTGACATGTAGACACAGAGATGTAACATTCCTCATGCTAGTTGTACTTGGCATATTTTATCAGTGTTGGGCTTAAATTGTTGAACTTGACAGCATGCCTAAATTTATGTTCTATGTACGAGCTGAATATGGAAGTTTCTCTGAGATATTATTGTCATTCTCTTTATTATATATGTGTTGTCATTATTTTGGATCTGACTGTACCCTTTTGAGCTCGTCACTACTTTCAGCCCAAGGTTAGTCCTGTTACTTGTTGAGTACATTGGGTTGGTTGAACTCATACTATACTCTGCACTTCGTGTGCCGATCCAGGTACATCTAGACGCATTGATTGCTAGAGTGGTGCTAATACCTATTTGGAGACTTGAGGTAACCGCTATGATGCATGGAGACCTTCACTCTCCTTCTTTTCATTTTATTCAATATTGTTTATTTTCTCAAACAGTTGTACTAGAGTTTCAGACTATATTGACACTTAGTAGCTCATGTACTGAATGACACCAAGATATTTGGATGGTTGTAGTAGAGTTACAGTTATTTTTATTAGATATTTATGAGACTTTCTATTGTTGATCTTATTAAATCATGTTTTAATTCAAATGTGTAGTCGTTATGTGATTTTTTGCTTGCCTAGTAATGTGTTAGTCACCGTCACGACGTGTTAGGATTTTGGATCGGATAAGTTGTTATTATAGCTCTAGGTTCTCATGAGTCATGAGCAGGTTTAGTAGAGTCTTGCGGATCAGTACGGATATGTTTGTACTTTTCTTCGAGAGGCTACCAAACCATTAGGAAACTTCACTTTGTTGTACTCTTGTCGTGCGGATTTGTTGATTCCAGAATCTAAACTTATATTCTTCTGTTCTCTGACAGATAGTGAGGACACGTGCGACCAAATCAGGTAAACGACCACCAGTACCACCAGCTAAGGCCGCGAGAGGCTGGGGTCGTGGTAGAGGACGAGGTGAATCTTGTACTGCATCTAGAGCAGCACCTTTGGATCCACCAGTTGCTCCAGCTTAGAGAAAGGTAACAGATGTGGTCGAGCTGGTGGTACCAGCTCAGGCACGAGCTATGCCCATTGTGATTCCATGCCTTCAAGAGGCTCTGTCCCAGATATTGACTATATGCATGAGCCTTGCTTAGGAGGTTTCGGTTCCGGCCACATGAGCCACTTTTCAAGCCGGGGGAGGTGGTCACACTCCCATCCCCCCATATTCCAGAGCATATAGCTGAGGGACTCCAAACACTAGGGGTACTACCAGCTCAGTCGGTTGCAGTTGCTCGGGCCCAGGTTAGCCTACCTATGAGTGATGAGGAGCAGAAGAGACTAGAGCGATTTTGGACGCTTAAGCCTC
Source organism: Nicotiana otophora (assembly GCA_000715115.1). Lineage (NCBI taxonomy): Eukaryota > Viridiplantae > Streptophyta > Magnoliopsida > Solanales > Solanaceae > Nicotiana > Nicotiana otophora. The sequence goes on along the minus strand of AWOL01S0036783.1, from coordinate 45,687 downwards.
CAGATTTTAGTGGGTCCAAGTAAGAAAATGCTCAGGATTTCATAGACAGGTGCCACTAGATCCTTCGCACAACGGGTATTTTGGAGACCAGTGGAGTCTCATTCACTACTTTTCAATTGACATGGCAACCTACAGATGGTGAGAGGCCTATGAGTTGAGCAGGCTAACCGGCACTACACCACTTATGTCATAGGAGTTATCAGTTATTTTCTTAAAGAAGTTTGTTCCACAAACTTGTAAAGAGGATTTGCGTAGACAGATTGAGCAGCTATGCCAGGAGGGTATGTCAATGACTTCTGTATGAGATGCGATTTTTAGAACTGGCTAGTCATGCGGTATGGTTGGTTCCCCTTATGAGGGAGAGGATTAGGAGGTTCATTGACGGCCTCAACTATGGACTGCATTTTATCATGACTCAGGATATTGCGTCGGGTATGAGATTAGATGAGGTGGTTGATATTGCTAGACACCTAGAGTTGGTTCACAGTCAGGAGTGTGAGGAGAGGAAAGCCAAGAGGCCTCATGGTTCAGGTGCTTTCAGCAGTGCCCCATATCGAGGGCAGTCAGCTAGGGGTTACCCTAGAGGGGGAGGCCGATCAGGTGGCGCTCAGGCCCGTTTCTATGCACTCCCTGCCACACCAGATGCCATTTCTTTGGATGTTGTGACTGTAGGTATTGTATTAGTTTTCCATAGAGATACCTATGTATTATTTGACCCTGGTCCCACTTATTTATATGTGTCCTCGCATTTCACTCATTATCTAGATATTCCTCGTGAGTCTCTAGTTTCACCTGTTCATGTGTCTACGCCGGTGGGCGATAATGTTATTGTGGACCGTGTAAATCGGTCATGTGTGGTGACTATTAGGAGTCTGGAGACTAAAGTAGATCACTTATTGCTTAGTATGGTCAATTTAGATGTTATCTTGGGTATGGTGAGTTATCAGATGTTTCGTTATATGGCTTTGAGCCAAGTGGGGGAGTCTGCCATCTATGATTTGATTGCACGATTTTGTATAGTATTAGTTTTTGGGTTGAGGCATACTTGTTGATATGTTATGACTTGTAGAGGTTGATATCGGGGATGACTTGAGTAAGAAAATTTCTTGAATGCGGGTTATATTGCACTTTATGAAAAATCATGAAATGATTAAATTATATTTTTGAAGGATGTAGTGCGCACGTAGAGTGAACATGATCGATGGTGTTAAGGCAGGGTTACCCCTTCGATTGTTGATGTGCTAATGAGGCATGTGTCTTTCAGCCCGTTTGGGCGGTGCAATTTAGAATCTGAGATTACATTTAATGGTGCCGGGATTTGCGGTAATTCTGTATGATTATGGATTCTACATTTTAGTATAAGAAAGGTAAGGAGAATAATTTTAAAATTCACATAAGGAATTTTTAGAGTGAATGTTACAGTTGTGGTATTTATGGAGGTACTTAAGAAGAGTATAATGGCTTACGGGCCTTATGATGGTGTGGTGTTCTGTTAGGGTGTCTTGTAGTGAGCTTTGTGTAAGGATTATGGAGTTCTGACAAGGAGAAATATCAAATTGAGGTTAATTCAGAAGAAACTCGAAGTAAATAGGACAACTGGGTAGTAGGCTAGACCAGTGTGGTAATGGAATGCTCGGTACTTTTAGGTAATAATGACGTGGAGACGTTACAGATGTTTTGGTGGTAATATTCTTGGGCTTTAGTGACCTGCGTGACTTGGGCGAGTTGGAGGAAATTAGTTCTGATAACTTGATTAGGTGCAAATGGATTTCAAAGTGTTCTTGATGGTTTCTACCATGGTTTGAACCAGATATTTCTACCAGTGTGGTGAACGTATTGTGTATTGTGATTTCCTCCTTGAAGGAAGCAAGATGAAGGTTTCTAACTAACCGGGTATATACATTGCTAGTGACTCAAAGTTGATAGTGAGATTCTTGTGCTTGTGGAGGATTATGATTTACATGTACAAGGTGACAGTTCATTCTTGAAGGCAAGTTCACGAATTCTAGACATAATGGTTAGTGTTATATATTTAGATGAATGTTATAGTTGCTCGGTACTCCCTGAGAGGGGTGCGCGGTTGAAAGGGGCATTGTGTTTTGATTTACGGATGTTCATTGGTATTGTGGTACTCTCCTAGTTGATCGACTGCTGATATTCTATTTTGATATGTGGTACGGAAGAATGTTAGGAGTATTCCTTGTGGGATGATCGTGTATGAGAGATGTGTTAGACATTCTGGTGGATCTGATGAATGGTTACGAGTCCCGGCATATTTCTTCCATCATTGGTAGTGTACGAAGGTTTAGAATTGAGTCTTGTTTTATATGAGGTTTATTACCGGCATAGCATTGTTGTAAGAAGCTACTTTGATTAGAAATCATTGCTTCGGGCATTTGATCTTAGTGGTATTTGAGTTTAGAGTATTTGAGTTATGGTTACGGCTTTTGGTACAGCTGGTTTAGACTTATACAGTGTGTAAGTTGCGGGATTCAGATCTTATAAGAAATTCTAGATGTTAGAAATTGGATTCTAAGGCTTGTGGGCTAGGTTGAATTTAGAAATTTCAGTTATGTGGTGTTAT
>AWOL01S0036783.1:11249-41189 GCA_000715115.1 Nicotiana otophora | reverse complement strand
GGTTGACTTTTTGATATCGGGGTCGGATTGGAATTCTGAAAGTTGGAGTAGGTTCATGGTGTCATTTATTACTTGTGTGCACAATTTGGGGTCTATCGAACGTGATTTGATCGGTTTTGACGTCGTTTATAGAGTTTTGAAATTTCAAAGTTCATTAGGCTTGAATCTGTGTGTAATGCGTGTTTTTGGTGTTGTTCGAAGTGCCTAGATGATTTGACTAAGTTTGTAGTGGGTTATAATACTTGTTGGTATGTTTGGTTGAGGTCCCGGGGACCTCGGGTCGATTTCGGGTGGTTAACGGATCAAAGTTTGATGTTGAAGGATAGCTGAAGTGTTGTTCCTGCAGGTGTAATTGCACCTACGAGTGGGGAAATGCAGGTGCGGACACGCAGAAGCGAAGAGGAGGCCGCAGATGGTGGAAAGGCCAGGAAGGGCAGGGGGTGCAGGTGCGAGAAAGGATGCACATCTGCGAGTCCGCAGATGCGAGGATGGGCCGCTAATGCAAAAAAGGAAAAGTTTGGCATTTCCGCAGAAGCGGACGAAGGGTCGCAGGTGCGAGACCTGGAGCGCAGGTGCGAGCCCAGTGTTTTTAGTGGGTTACGCAGGTGCTGATGTTTTTGCGCTGGAGTGGTTCCACAGGTGCGGAAATAGGGCCGCGGGTACGAAAAGTCTGGGCAGAAGGTTTAAAAGCAAGGGTTAGCGATTTTAGTCTTATTTCACCATTTGAGACTTGGACTTAGGCTATTTTGGAGAAGATTTTTGAGGGGATTATTGAGGTAAACTTTTTGTACTCGTTATTTATCATAAATCTTAATTCCCCACTGATTTCCCCACCTAATTAGCGATATTTAGAAGTGAAATTTAGGGGTTTAGGGCTTGAGAATTGGAGAGTGAATGTTTGGAGATTTGGAGGACCAAATGATGTTGGATTTTGATGAATTTAGTATGGTTAGACTCGTGAGTAAATAGGCTTTCGGGTTTTGTGACTTTTATCGGATTTTGAGACGTGGGCCCGGGTGCTGGGTTTGAGCCGATTTCGGATTTTTGCTTAAATTTCGTATTTTTCTTGTGGAATTGATTATTTTAGTCTATATTAATTATATAGTACTACTTGTGTCTAGATTCAGAGCTTTTGGAGATTGATTCGAGGGGAAAAGGCATTGCGGAGTAGGATTTTACGTGGTTTGAGGTAAGTAACAGTTTTAAATCTGGTCCTAAGGGTATGAAACCCCAAATTATTGGATTATGTGAGTATTTTGGAGGTGACGCGCATGCTAGGTGATGGGCATGTGGGTGTGCACCATAGGAATTGGGACTTGGTCCATTGCGTGAAACTGTAAAGTTGAATAACTTGTTGCTACCAATTGACCCTGATTGGATGGCCTTGCTGGCCGCCTGCAGTGCTGCCATAGATTGTACTTTACTAGATTTTATACCCTCTTGTAATAAATCTCCCATCTTGACCATCTCGGGGAATTTCTGTCCCATCATTCCCATCATGTTTTCGAAGTATATCTCTTCCTGGACTCTGATGAAATGCTTGGTTAATTCACTGTCGTCTAGTAGAGGTTGCACACTGGCGGCCTCTGACCTCCACCGACGTGCATATTCTTGGAATGACTCGGATGGTGTTTTCTGCAGGTTTACCAATGCGAACCTATCGGGGGTGATCTCAGTGTTGAATCGAAAGCGATTCATGAAATCATATGCCAAATCTTGCCAAGTTCTCTAGTTTCGTGGACCCTGTCGAGTATACCAGATGAGCGATTCTCCTGTCAAGCTCCTTATAAATAGCTTCATCCTTAGCTTCTCATTCCTCCCCACTCCGACTAACTTGTCATAGTATGCCCTCAAATGTGCATGGGGGTCACCCGTCCCATCAAAGATATCGAACTTTGGAGGCTTATACCCTGCTGGCATATTCACATACGGATGGATACACAGATCCTGGTAGTCAAAGCTTTCACTTCCTTGGGCAACTTGGAGGTTCTTCATTTGTTTTATCAATATTTGTAGTTGCTCAGATACTAACTCCTTTTCCTTACGCCTGGCTTCCCTCTCCATCTTGACATATTGGTCAATCTCATAAGGCACCCTGACCGTGACAGGCGTTGTAAAGGTAGGTATAGAAATGGCATATACAGGGGGAACATATTGCTCATGAGCAGCGGTATGTGCCACATGCATGTGCTGGTTTGGGTGAGTGGTAATAGTGGCTTCGTCACGAAGAGAGGTGTGAGTTGCATTGGTGGTGATAGGCGGGTTTTGTGGTGTCTAAACGTCTTGTGGTACATAGGGAGTATGGATAGGGGGATTTGGTGGGTTTGCGAGGGTTACTGGAGGTATGACTTGAGTGGTAGGGACTGAAGTTGGGGTGTTGTTTTGGCGTGATATGGAATGAATGTGATCAAGAATTGAATCCAAAGAAGGAAAACGAGGTGGTTAAGGAAGCGTTGTCACAGCTAGATGTGCTAGTTCCCTTATATGCTATACTTCCTCCCTTAGAAACTCCATTTCCTGGACCATCCTGGCCATGTGTTCATTCCCAGTATTGTCTTTCTCCCCTGATCACCCCGGGCTATCTGCAATGACCAGAGCATGTTCAGTTAGGTTTTCTGTAGCTGACATCTTTCCCTTTGATCTTAGATTGTATAGTGGTTTCGCCAGTTTCGGGTTGACACAAACTAACTTTATTTTCTTTTTAGGGGTAATAATAAAGCAAAATAAAAAACAAGAAGAAAGAACAGAAAAAGAAACAGGAGTCAGTTTCTTCATTTATACAAACAGGAAATAACACAGAACAATTAATTCATGCATAAAGGCTAGTGCGTTTTCCTAGAATTCATGGGGACCTCTCATTGCCGAAGGTAGGCCTAAATCGCAGATGTTTGACAAATATTTTGATTTGACACATTAGATCCCAAGCAAGTTTGTTTTCATTGATAATTTGGACTGAGATAAGTGTGAACAAAGATTACATCAATGTTTCATAGAACTGTATGGGCTTGGGCAACTTCCCCTTTAGGAAAGTAAAAAGGAGACTGGGGATAAGGGTAGAAAGAGGGAAAGAATGAGAAATCAACCAACTTCTAGTAACCATCCTCGGAATCTCTTCTCATCTCCTCTTCTTCTTATGGTTCTTCCTCCGGGCCTTCTTCAAACTCCTCCTCTTCATCATTAAACTCTGACCGTTCCTCTAGATCTTCTTTTGGCTTTGCACTAGACTATATTTGGATGCACTCCACTACCCTGTCATCTTCTTCGGTAGGTGGAAATATGTGATCGATGGATCTTAGAACCACTTGACGGTGTATTGAAGTAGTCACAAGGTAATATGGCAGGATCTCACAGTAAATATGCAAAGTATCCACTGCGTCTTCAAGCCATGCTATACCCTCTCTTCTTAGCTTGGCAAGCTCATCTTCCTCGTTGATCCAGACATAATACTCAGGAGTGCACCACGAGTTTTGACCCATCAGCATTGTGACTATATCGTTCCACTCTTCTTGGAGCCTTCTTATCCTAGGGATCAAAATTTGTTCGTTGTACTCATCCTCATATAGTGTTGTCCTTGTCTATAGAGGCACATACTGGATCATCTTGAACTGTCTGAGAACCCGCAGGGGTGAGTATGGATAAATCCCCTCAAGTTTCATCAGCTCATTGAAGTATTTCTAAGGAGTCCTTAAGATTTCTCTTCCACCTAACCATGATAGCTTCCAGTTGATGCATTCTCCATTTAGATTAGTCATCATTTCTCTCAACTCTTTTTTCCCGTATGGGGAGACCCAATGTCTCATTCTCTCATTATGGTTAGGGATCATCTTGCTAACGCCTACAAAGTAGTCAATGGTGGCCTCTCGCTAGGATAAATGTTCAGTAGCCCGAATGTGAAATAGCAAGTTACAACCCTTAAAGAAATCATACCCTCGTGCACATGTGGACAAAGCCCTTAGCATCTCATCTAGCACCATCGGCACGAAAGTAGCTTGAAGGTTTCCATGGAAGGTTGCTAGAACCACAGATAATAAGTTGATGTTGATCCGAACCCTTCTCTGCGGGAAGACCAATAATCCCAATAGTGCCAATGAGAATGTGATAGGCCTGAGACTCTACCACATTATTTCGTCACACTGAAACTCTCCCGAATACCACTCATAGCTTTTGTGGTGTCCATACCTGTCGAACAACTGGTCGAGTCTCACCTATCCTTCCTTGATATTTCTCAGGCCCCAACTGTTGGCCAGGCCTAAAGCATCCAAGGACCTGTAACTGGGCATAGTAACTGGTAGTATGGATTTCCTTCTATTGAACAGCAGCTCTATGAAACTAGAAACTTCTTCCACTGTCGATACTAACTCACAGTGGGCGAATATGAAAATCACCTTAGTCGGATCTCAAAGCTCCATCAGCAGGCAAGTGAGCGCCATGTCTGCTCGGATATTTAGCAAAGCGGTCAGTGCCCCCAGGTGTGTTCGAATCTCATCTCCATGTTCCCAACGAATGTTCCTCTACTACGGCTTCAACTTGTGTGGCGCTCCCATCACCATGTTAATTTCGGGGATATTTTGGTTAATTTTCATTTTCTGAGGTAGGTAAAAGAAAGGTGTTTGGTATGTTTTTGCTTCGGATCTTTAAGTGTCTTGTCAGGTTTGTTTATCTTTCCATAGAAGTCATGTCGTTGGGTGCATGACCCATTGACATTAGGGCGGCTTTCCTAATTGTGTGTCGATGTCAAGGACTAACTCACCTAAGGTTTATGCAGTATGACTTATTCTTGCTAGAGTATAGTGTTTCCTACTTTTGAGTTGGGCTAAAGGCTGTGAGAAATTATGTCAGTTGTCCTGACAAAGCCATTCTCTGAAACTAGAGAGTTTTGAAAAAAAAGGTTCGGAGGGATGTAAAACACAACCCTCGCATGCCATTGTGTGTGATAGTGTACGACCAAGACTTGATAGGAAGAAATATGATGATAGTGTATACAGTAAAAGATAAGAGTTTAGTAATAATAAGTATGATATTAAGCATAAAGAGTAAATAAAGCAGGTAAGCATGTAATTGCAATTTTATCTACAGTTAAAGCAATGTACAAATAAATCTAAATGTCAAATTTAGTCTAAGTCTGATAAGGTCAGAATATAAGTGTGAAATCTCTAATAGAGTCGCCATGTTGTTGCACCCTATTTGGCTAGTCCAAACGAGATTCAGCTTGTGGTTTCTCTGTTGTTGATGAAAGAGAATCGCCACCTAATATTTAAAGGTATACTAGGGTGCATATTTAATTACTAAGTAATATTCTTTATTAGTTTGCCAAATGGTGAGATTATGGGTAACGGTTCTTGTTCTTCTAAGGGAAAGATGTTAGGCACCCCTTAAAATGTACCTGAGGTAGGTCCATATGACTTAGACTAGGTTTAGAATTAATTACTTAACTAGTACATTGGGGATTTAGTCTAAGTCTGATAAGGTCAGAATATAAGTCTAAAGAATTCCATATATTAGGGAAAATTTCCTATGAGGGAAGAGCGTAGTTTAAGAGGATGGATTTAAAGAAGAATCTTAGAAAAATGATGTTAGTGCATATATGCTTGAAAAGAGCTTAAAGGTATATATGATGTTTGTACGAAAACATGTGAAAAAGAAGAGCTAAGCTAGAAAATGTTTTGTCTTTTAAGAAACATGGAGGTTTATATTACTCTAGCAAAATGCTACGAAAGTGAGCCTAAGATATACCTTGGCTTTTAAATATTTGGAGGGGGCCGTTTGAAAATCTTTACTTAGCGCGGCAGCACCTTATTTTCGAAATGAATTGATTTCCCTTTAGAAGGTCAAACTTGCGTTTCAAATCTAATTTTCCCTTTTTGAAAGAGGAGTTGTCATCTCTTGTTAAGCCTTTGGACTTCAAAATCTTTTAAGAAAAGTTAGCAAAGCATAGTGGATTAATGGTAGAAATAACTTATAATTAGTGAACGGGGGATTAGTTACTAACTAATATTTCTTTAAATCCTATGTTGTTTAAAGCTTGCCTAAGTCGTTCACATGATTTAAGGCATAAAGTAAGGCATCCAATCCAATAAGATAATCGTTGCATACATGTATGAAACAACGAGAGTGCAACAAAATAAAAACAATGCATCTAAGTTGGAGAATCATTAACAGTGAAGGAGTAAAGGAGAGTACAGGACTCTGGATTTTGGGCCTCACAGAGATAGGCCCAGCAGTAGCAATAACGGGCAACCGTGGACGTCGAATTCCAGAAAACACAATAAAGTTGGACTTGGACTAGAGTTCCTTGAGAACTCGGCAGGCTCAGGCAATTGTACATGTTCAAAAAAAGAGAAAGTCATTAGAAAATAATACTCAATACATGTTCATGCATAAAGAAGAAAAACTTGCAAGCAAAAACAAAGAAGAAAGTCACCAACAGCATCTAAACACTAGTAAGGTCACACTAATGTGGTGGCTATGTATAGGAAATGATCCACATTGAAAACCTTTCGTTATCATTAAACACTAAACCCAAAGAGAATAACGAGTGTCAATAAATTAAGGGCTAAGGAGAGAGTCCCACTCAAGGTCAAGGCCCCCTTTGAATTCCCCCGACACTTCAAAGTTCTCAAGGGTCTCAAGGCCCATCGCAATGCTTGTTCGGGGATAGTAGCCCAACAAAAAGTTAAAATCTATTCCCAAATACTCTTAATGTCATGCCCCGACCTCGGGGAGCGCGACCGGCGCTCAATCGATATAACTCGGCCGAGCAAGCTTGTACAATACCTTCTACCCGAACTCACTCATGAATAAATAGGAGATCTATTTCATTAATTAGACAACGTGGAGGATCATGTGAACAACACCAATTCATTATCATTAGTTACATCTTTTATAAAATTCAAAATACATNACCAATTCATTATCATTAGTTACATCTTTTATAAGTTTCAAAATACATACACTTTCATAGTTTGAAGTGTAACAAGTGGTACAAATACAACATTACTAGTTTGACCTTCCCAGCACCAACATACAACCCACACTATGTCTATCGAGCCTCTAATGGATATAAAAGAGTACTATGATAGTGACGGCAACAAGGCACCGGCTATAGCTCAATACATAATACACATGGGACAAAATATACACGACTCCTAAATGAAGTGGGGCTCATCAAGTCAGCTGGAAAGAGGGGCGTACTGCTATCACTGATCAGCGCTGCCTGCTGTGGAACCACCTGCATCCATTAAAGATGCAGTGCCCCCGGCCAAAGGGACATTAGTACATATGGAATAGTACTAGTATGTATGAGTAAACACCCTCTCGTTAGAACAGGTAACAAGACAAGGAAGAACAGTCATAAAATCAATGGATGCCTCAAACAATACTAAAACATCAAGTTAGGTGCAAGGGTAGTTTTCAAGTAAATTTTCATTATTTTAGGTTGGGGCATCTTAGCACCGATATACCACCGTGATATTAGCACAGAGTTCGATTATGACCCGATCGGCTAGGCCGTCTCACCCAAAGACATCAACCATAATCACAATCACTACCAAGATTTCAATCATTATCTCAATCACCACCATGTGTGCGGCATGGTGTCCGATCACGACCCGACCAGCTAGTCTGTCTCACCACAATGCCATGTGGATCGACATCACCTTTTCTAGCAATCATCTCATCCCAATAAATGGAAATATTCTCACCACATTAATCTCATCCCAAATGAGGGGAATAATCACAATTCACTCCTATACCGGCACGTGTAGTTTTGGGGTTAGGCTATTTTCACCTACCTTTCCTCGGTGACTAACGATACTCCCAAAGTGTTTATTATTTAAAGGATTTACAACTCATTTCAACATCTTTTACACGCTTCTCAGTTTCATTGGCACTAGTGGTCCAAATGTAATATCATTCTTGGCACGTTGGTTGTATTTCATATTTTATGCTCACCTCTTTCACTTTCAAACATCATCACGGATCATCAACAACAAAGCATTTCAATTCAAGACTTTGAGTCCACATGTGAGAAAATAAGAGTCTTAAGCACATTGAGATTTCTACACAATTTGGCATAATAGCTTTCATTTGAAACATGACTTGAAGTCATAACATATAGATACGCAACCCATACTTTGAACACATTCTCAAATAGTAACATAACATGACAAGAGTATTTGGAATACATATTGAACATATATCTTTTGACACAAAGTTTTCTCGGGATAGTCAAGTTATAATGAACAACTCGAGACATACAAGGAAATCGTGGGGTTCCATTCTAAGAGAGAAGTTTAGCCAACATACCTCGCTTTGAACTTCCTTAAATTACTACAATGTTTCGAAAATCTTAGCAATTTCGATCTATTTAGAAACATAACAGAATTGAACACAAATTAGGAAGGAGTTCATAGTTCAACCTTATTTGAGCATTTTATCAAACACTAGGTAGACATTATGATTTCATGGTCCTCCTATGGTGGATTCCTTAATACCACTACCCAAAGTCTACCCAGTTGAGATCAACAATCTTTCCATAAACCTTGATAGTATATGCATGCATAATGAACAACTTCCACACCCAAGAATTGCATTTCACATTACCTATTTTCAGTTAAATCCCAAAGTTGAAGGCTAGGGAGTAGAATCTTACCTCTAGGATAAAGACTTCGTGAGTTTTCCTTGTGAATTCTCCAACTTTTGAGCAAGAACTGATGAACAATAAGCTTAGGAACTTCCCCTCTCACTCTATGGAACCTCCCCTCTCTAGAAATATCAGATTTTCTCTTTACAAATGGTCCCTAATGAATATATATCGAAATAGGGTCGGATTATGAAATTAGAAAAAATACAGCCCCGATGCATATCTGCGGTCGCATAAAGGACATCATAACACTTATGTGGTCCGCATAATGGCCCTCCGGAACTTGGCATTTTTGTACAGGTCTGCGGTCCTCATACCAATTTTGCGGTCACATAAAGGACCGCAGAACCTCCTTCTGAAATTTCTCATGTTGTCTTCTACGATGGATGTGCGGCTCGCGAAATGATTATGCGATCGCATAATGGGACGCATAATGGTTCTCAAAATTTTCCCAAGTTCTACTTCACTCTGCGGCTGATATGCAACCCATAAAATGGTTATGCGGTTGCATAGTGGACTGCAGAAATTCAATGGTCTGCAAAATGATTCCTTCAACTCCCCAGCATACGGTTTAACCCAAAAAGTCTGTATCGCGGTCTCGATCACATTACTCTTCCTCGGTGCCACAAAACTCTGGGTTTTAGGTAAAATTGTACGGGCCCTTACACTTAATCACTAACGTCTCATTTTTCCCTATAGGTTTAAGTATCAATTAGGCGCTTTCAATGTAAATCAGTCACCAAAACACCACTACATGAGTATGCCCTTCTTAACATAATAACATAAGGAACACAAAAGGAAGCAGTTGCATCTACATAATTGTATCTCCAACATTAAGTGAACATATTGAACAACTCTAAAGGTCGAGGATTCAAACATATATAGAGGCAGTGGTATTAACAAACTACAGTTAGAAAACCAAACACTTGAGATTAAGCACCTTAAGAATAAAATAGTTGCCTGATTTAAATCTATGAAATACATAAGTATGGATACATTCCATTCATAACCCAAGTCTTAGTTTCTAGCATTTATATAGGCTATCACTCCTTATTGACAACCTTTGAGTGTATTAACATTGAAACAAGTTAACCATTTTAATTGAGTTCCTTAAAAATTGGCGACAGAGATACCATTACCAATCATTACTTCTAAAGGATATTAACAGGATTATGGACTAACAATTGCAATTAGAGCTCCAAAGATGTTAGCAAAGGTCATAGACTTATGACCTAAGTTAGAACAAGTTTACCAATCCAAAATATCAACATAGATACAAACTGCTAACCTGGTGAGGATCTCTAAAGATTATTGACATGGTCACAAGTTAATATTCTAGATTAAGGCCTCCAAAAAAATATTAAAGAAACTTAAGCTACCAACTTTGCTTATTTCTAAATCTCAGGACATGACTACCTCTTCCTAAGACTTTTAACTTCATATTGACAAAGCATGATGTTAACCTCTTTCAGTAACAACGGGAAGTTCATCTAAAATTCATGAGCTAGGTCTGCATGGTTCATGCAGGCTTAGTGAAGCTTTAAGAATAACAAGGACATGCACATGGTTATGGAAAGTTGATAAACAAGTATTGAAGGATATACTGAGTGCAGGATAACCTATACAGGGAACATGAAGTCATATTATCTTTAAAATGGAAATGTCATCATCATTAAGCTAATAGTGTCACCATATAGACTTTAGAAAAAGGGATAGGGATGTTATTACCTTGGAAAATTGCTAAGCAGGTTAAGGGCGGGATTTCAAACATAATAGAGCTTAGTTTTAACAATTTAGGAAACCAGAACATTGAATAAGTCCTCATGACATAGGTTTGACATGTGATGAACTTCAAAATGTATACATAGATAGTACAGAAACTTAGTATGCACAAATCATGTTCGTATAGGGTGATCAAATAACTTACAAACTCATCACAGGGCCAATAAACTCTGAAAGATCAAAGAAAAGCATGGTAAATGAGAGAATAAGTTCAAATGTCATAAACCAACATCCCCAGGCCAAGACAACATCCTCACAGACTCACATATATTAAACTCTAAGTATCAAATAAACTACTACAAACACATATAATACTTACGATAGAAAAACAATGCTTAATAGAACATCAAGGAAGCTTAAAGATAGATGATATCGGGATAGCTTAAAAATTACCATACTACTCTTAAGGTTTAACGACAGAGACAGGTCACCAAATACTCGTTAAGAATATCGCAGCACTATCATTCCAATACATTCAATAACTATATGTTGTTAACAAAACATATAAATAGTCAAGACATTGATGCATCGCTAATAATCATTCAATAATAGAACGAATCATACTTGACCAAACAAACAAACAAAGAGAGAAGATTGAGATTTTACTACCTTTTTAGGGGCAGCAAACCAAACAAGAGTTCAATTTAATTGCGTATGACCCAGAACATTAATCTTGAGCAGTAAAAGTACTCAAAAACGAAAAAAGAATCAGAATTTAGTAAGGAACCTAAAACCTTTTATATGAAATCTTATTGTTGCTTTCTTTATCTCTTTGTTTCTAGTCTGTTCAGTCTGGTTGGTTGTATTAGGTGAGAGCAATCAAGGCTCTATTTATAGTGGCATTCAGTGCCTTAGGGTTCCAATGAATTTGAATTAGATAGTGGAAGATAACAATAGTCGAGTGATGATAGCAAGGTAGAGGTAAACTCAGAGAACACGAAGGGAAAATAGTGAGGAGTTTACCTATGTATGAGAAATCGACGGTTGAACGCGAAAATCCATCGGTCAAAGATCTATTGTCTAGAGGTCATTGTGTCTGACCTTTGAACGACGAATAATGATAATGAGTTCAGATAAAATCTTCATGCATGGTTCGATTTGAAAGAACATAAGAGGAACCACATGATTTGAACTTTCGTCTTTGAGTCTAGGGTTTCATATTTGGGGATTTCGAGTTTTGACAATGAAATAGGAAATAACCAGGCGGTATTCGCAATTATAGGAGGCACATTGAGTGTTTGGGGTATGATTTTTATGACCTTGCACCGATTTGTGCAAAGTTCCATGATTGATGGAGGTTGAAAGGATAAGAGAAAAGAGAGAGTTTTGGGAAAGAGGGGAGGCCGGTCTTGGGAGGAAAACATTAGGGTTGGGGGGTGTCTCCAGGTTTAAAATGGGAGATGGAACGGGAGTCGCTGGATCATTTGATCAACTTCTCCGATTGTTTTGAGAGTTAGGTGTTTAAAATGATTATAAAACAAAATGGGCTTTCAAAATAAAATTGAAAAACTGGATTAATCATGGTCCGTTAATGATATGAATCAATGGCTAAGATGGGCTGTGTTTCTTTTGTGAGGGAATGGGAAGGGCGATGTTGCATGTTGTGATTGGCTCAAATGAGAGTGGCATGGATTGCCAAAGTGGAAAGAAGGGGTAGACTTGGACTGGGTCAGATAGAATTGGGATTGTCACGACTCAAAATCTAACCGTCGTGATGGCGCCTATCGTGGAACTAGGCAAGCCACAACTCAACATCTCAACACAGTAAAATCTTTGAACATAAAGATGGAAGAAATTTAATAATCAAGGAAGGCCCTTTTTTAGTAAAACAAAAATCTCAAAAATATGATACAATCCAACCCAAAATCGGGATGTCACAGAGTACATGAGCGTCAAAACTAGAATACAGTCCACTACAGTGTCTAGGAAATATAAATTGAAATATAGATAGAGATAAAGAATGAAAGTCAAGTCCTGCGAACGCCATGCAGCTACCTCGATAGTCTCTAGGATGTGGCTCCTCAATCAATAGTCGTCGTGACTAGAAATGCCTGAATCTGCACACGAGGTGTAGGGAGTAACGTGAGTACAACCAACTCAGTAAGTAACAAGTCCAACCTTTGGACTGAAAGGTAGTGACGAACTCAACCGGTACAGTTAAAAATAGAAATAAATGTGCAGAAACGTAGGCATGCTTTCAAGTTAAATAGATAGTTCAAAATAGTAAAGTAGATAAAGTCTGGAAACTATGAAGAATATAACTCTTCTACTTCTACATGCCAATGCACATGCTATATGTGATGTACTATGCTGACAGCCTAATGTGCTCACGCCCTCAAATGCTCAACCGCTCGGTACAGTATATGGCCCATACGGCCCAGGGAAGATCCATCCCGGAATATATACATCACTGACCATCAGTCACCCAGTACCGAGGAAGGACAATCCGACCTGTGAAGAAGATCCATCTCCATGTATCAAATGCTTGAGACAAGATCCATGTCCAGGGAAGATCCATCCCTCAATAATATCAACCGCGCTCACTAGAGGTGTGTATAGACTCTAGAGGGGGCCCAAGCACTATCATAAAATCAGTATAACTGTTGCGGTGTGCATCCCGATCTCATAAATGTCACTCATAATCAGGCTCTAGGCCTCACTCAGTCATCAATCTCTCCAGTCTCACTCACGGGCTCACAATGTCATGAAAACTAGCCCGAAACAATGATATGATGTATCAATAAATAACAACTGAGACTGAGATATGATATGAAATGAATGAATATGACCGAGTACGTAATATCAATGAAATCGGTAATGTGACAGCAAGAAATGACCACTATGGGTCCCAGCAGTACCGGCACTAAGCCTAAACATGATATCTAGCATGATTGACAGCTCAATTACTTTATCACATGATGAAAACACGGATATCAAAAATATAGAATCATTATACGGTGCCATAGAATCAACCAGGTCACAATTCTCATGGTGCACACCTGCACGCCTGTCACTTGGCATGTGCGTCACCTCAATATCAACCACATAAACACAAAATTCGGGGTTTTGAACCCTCAGAACCAAGTTTGAAAGTGTTACTTACCTCAATGCGGGCAAAACTCTACTCCAAAATTCCTTTGCCTCTCAAATCGGTCTCCAAACATCCTGAATCTAGCCACAAGTAGTATAATACAATCAATATAGGCTAAAGGGATCAATCCCACAAGAGAAAGTACTAAATTATAGCCAAATTTCGAAATCGGCTCAAACCCGCCCCCCCCGGACCATGTCTCGAAATCTGACAAATGTCACAAAACCCGAAAGCACATTCACTCACGAGTCTAACCATACCAAATTTATCAAAAGCCGACCTCAAATGGCCATTCAAAACCCAAAACTTAACTCTCCAAATCCCTAGCCTCAAACCCCCAAATTTCACCTTAAAAACTCACCAACTAGGTGTAAAATCAGTGGGAAAACATAATCATTGAAGAAACATGGACACAAGGATCTTACCTCAAGAATTCCCACTTGAAAAGCCCTCTCAAAATCTCTAAATTCCAAGCTCAGAATATTAGAAATGGTGAAAAAATCTCGAAACCTCATATTTATATGTTCTGCCAGGCTTTCGCACCTGCGGACATTTAGCCGCTTCTGCGGCACTGCTTCTACGGAAACTCACTTAAGGCGACCAACCGCTTCTGCGGGTGAACTTCTACAGACCAGTAGCTCGTCTGTGATCCTCTACGCGCATCTGCGGACATGCGTGCGGAAATGACCTCGCACCTGCGACTTCTGCCAGCCTCTTCCTTAACTGTATTTGCGACCCACATCTCGTTTCTACAAGCTCGCACCTGCAGTGCCCACTCCGCAGGTGCGGTGACACCAGCATTAGCAAAAACTGCAGTTGTTCCTCAAATCAACTACAAGTCTGTTAACCATCTGAAATCAACCAGAGGCCCTCGGGACCTCAACCAAACACACCAACAAGTCTTATAACCCAATACGAACTTAGTCAAATCCTCAATTCACCTCAAACAACATCAAAAGCATGAATTACACACGGATTCAAGCCTAATGAACTTTGAAATTTCCAAATTCTACAAATGACGTCGAAACCTACCAAATCACGTCCTATTGACCTCAAATTTTGCACACAGGTCATAAATTACACCACGAACCTACTCCAACTTTCAGAATCGGAATCTGACCCCGATATCAAAAAGTCCACTCCCGGTCAAACTTTCCAAAATTCCAAATTTTGCCATTTCAAGCCTAATTCTACTCCCCACCTCCAAATCACAATCCGTACACGCTTCTATGTCCAGAATCACCTAACGGAGCTAACGGAACTATCAAAATTCCAATTTGAGGTCATTTACATGTAAGTCGACATCCGGTCGACCTACGGATGTCTTAAGCTTTCAATTAAGAGACTAAGTGTGTCAATTCACTCTGAATTCTCTCTGGACCCGAACCAACTAACCAGATAAGTCGTGAAGTAATAGTGAAGTGCAAAAATGAGCAGAAAAGGGGGAACGGGGATACAACTCTCGAAATGACGGGTCGGGCCGTTACATCCTCCCCATCTTAAACAAACGTTCATTCTGAAATGGGTCTAGAAACATACCTAGAGTCTCAAATAGGTGTGGATATCTGCTCTGCATCTCCCTCTCGGTCTCCCACGTCACTTCCTCAACCGGATGACCTCTCTGTTGTAACTTTACTGAAGCTATATCCTTTGACCTCAACTTCCAAACCTGTCGGCCCATAATAACCATGGGCTCCACATCATAAGTCAAATCACCATCCAACTGAACTGTGCTGAAATCCAAAACATGAGACGGATCATCGATGTACTTCCGGAGCATAGAAACATGAAATACTAGATGCATACTCGACAAGCAAGATGTCAAGGCAAGCTTGTAAGCCACCTCCCCAATCCTATGAAGTACCTCAAAAGGCCCAATGAACCGAGGGCTCAACTTGCCCTTTTTTGCNCCCATCCATATTGGGCACACAAATCCGACCCTGCATCCTCATTACCCCATCATCCCCAATAGTCACATCTCTGGCATCACCATGCTGAACCATGTCCTTGAGGACAAGCAAATGAGCATCATCATACAGGCGCTCTCTGATGCGATCAAATAAGGAAGACTGAGAAACCACACAAGTTAGAATCCGACTGGGCTCTAAAATATCTAATCTCACGAACCGGTTGGCCAAAGCCTGAACATCAACTGCAAGAGGTCTCTCTCCAACGGGAAGAAAAGCAAGACTACCCATACTCATCGCCTTCCTACTCAAGGCATCGGTCACCACATTGGCCTTCCCTGGATGAAATAGAATAGTGATGTCATAGTCCTTTAGCAGCTCCAACCATCTCCGCTGCCTCAAATTTAGATCCTTTATTTGAACAAGTGCTGGAGACTCTGATGATCTTAAACACCTCACAAGACACACCGTAGATATAATGCCTCAAAATCTTCAATGCATGAACGATGACAGCTAGCTCCAAATCATGAACAGGGTAGATCTTCTCATGAGTCTTCAACTGACGCGAAGCATAATCAATCATTCCACCCTCCTACATCAAAACACAAACCAATACCGATCCGAGNCAAGGCAAGCTTGTAAGCCACCTCCCCAATCCTATGAAGTACCTCAAAAGGCCCAATGAACCGAGGGCTCAACTTGCCCTTTTTTGCGAACCTCATAACACCCTTCATGGGCGAAACCTTCAGCAGAAACTTCTCCCCAGCCATGTAAGACACATCACGGACCTTCTTGTCGGCATAACTCTTCTATCTAGACTGCGTCGTGCGAAGCTGCTCCTTAATCAATTTGACCTTGTCTAATGCATCCTGAACCAAGTCTGTGCCTAAAAGCCTAGCCTCACCGGGCTCAAACCAGCCCACTGGAGATCTACACTGCCTCCCATACAAATCCTCTTACGGGGCCATGTGGATGCCAGATTGATAACTATTGTTGTAAGCAAACTCCATGAGTGGCAGAAACTAGTCCCATGAACCCCCAAAATAAATGACACATGCACGTAGCATATCCTCCAATATCTAAATAGTGCGCTCGGATTGCCCGTCCGTCTGAGGGTAAAATGTTGTACTCAACTCCACCTGAGTGCCCAACTCTCGCTGCACGGCTCTCCAAAACTGCGATGTAAACTGCGTGCCTCTGTTTGAAATGACGGAAACTGGCACACCGTGATGAGGACAATCTTTCTGATGTAAATCTCAGTCAGCCTCCTTGAAGAATAAGTGGTGCCAACTAGAATGAACTGCGCGAACTTGGTCAACCGATCTACAATCACTTAAATAGCATCGAACTTCTTCGAAGTCCGTGGGAGCCCAACTACGAAATCCATTGTGATCCGCTCCCACTTCCACTATGGAATCTCTAACCTCTGAAGCAAGCCACCTGGTCTCTGATGCTTATATTTTACTTGCTAACAGTTAAGGCACCGAGCTACAAACCCCACTATGTCCTTATTCATCCTCCTCCACCAATAGTGTTGCCTCAAGTCCTGGTACATCTTTGCGGCACCCGGATGAATGGAATACCACGAACTGTGGGCCTCCTCAAGAATCAATTCACGTAGCCCATCCATATTGGGCACACAAATCCGACCCTGCATCCTCATTACCCCATCATCCCCAATAGTCACATCTCTGGCATCACCATGCTGAACCATGTCCTTGAGGACAAGCAAATGAGCATCATCATACAGGCGCTCTCTGATGCGATCAAATAAGGAAGACTGAGAAACCACACAAGTTAGAATCCGACTGGGCTCTAAAATATCTAATCTCACGAACCGGTTGGCCAAAGCCTGAACATCAACTGCAAGAGGTCTCTCTCCAACGGGAAGAAAAGCAAGACTACCCATACTCATCGCCTTCCTACTCAAGGCATCGGTCACCACATTGGCCTTCCCTGGATGAAATAGAATAGTGATGTCATAGTCCTTTAGCAGCTCCAACCATCTCCGCTGCCTCAAATTTAGATCCTTTATTTGAACAAGTGCTGGAGACTCTGATGATCTTAAACACCTCACAAGACACACCGTAGATATAATGCCTCAAAATCTTCAATGCATGAACGATGACAGCTAGCTCCAAATCATGAACAGGGTAGATCTTCTCATGAGTCTTCAACTGACGCGAAGCATAATCAATCATTCCACCCTCCTACATCAAAACACAAACCAATACCGATCCGAGAAGCGTCATAATACACTGTATAGGAGCCTAAAATTGTCAGTAAAACTAGAATTGGAGTTGTGGTCAAGGCAGTCTTGGGCTTCTGAAAGCTCTCCTCACACTTATCCGACCACCAAAAAGGAGAACCTTTTGGGTCAATTTGGTCAAGGGTGATTCAATAGACGAGAAACCCTCCACAAAGCAACGATAATAACCGGCCAAGCCAAAAAAACTTTGAATCTCCGTAGCTGAGGACAGCCTGGGCCAACTCTGAACCGCCTCTAATTCCTTTGGATTCACCTGAATACCCTAACTGGACACCACATGCCCCAAGAATTCCAGTGAGCTGAGCCAAAACTTGCTCTTAGAGAACTTGGCATAAAGTTTCTCCTCCCTTAACCGCTGCAACACAACCGTCAAATGTTGGGCGTGCTCTTCCTGACTACAAGAATACACTAGGATATCATCAATGAACACAATAACAAACGAGTCAAGATAAGGCCGAAATACATTGTTCATCAAATGCATGAACGTTGTTGGGGCGATGGTCAGCCCAAAAGACATCACAAGGAACTCATAATGACCATAACGGGTCCAGAAAGTTGTCTTAAGAATATCCGAGTCCTGAATCTTCAACTGGTGATACCCATATCTCAAGTGAATCTTGGAGAACACCCTCGCTCCCTGAAGCTGGTCAAATTGGTCATCAATGTGCGGCAAAGGATACTTGTTCTTGATTGTGACCTTGTTCAACTGCCTATAATCAATGCACATTCTCATAGTACCATCCATCTTCTTCACAAACAGAATAGGTGCACCCTATGGTGACACAATAGGCCAAATAAACCCCTTCTCCAGGAGTTTCTGAAGCTGCTCCTTCAACTCAGCCGGTGCCATATGGTACGGAGGAATAGAAATGGGCTGAGTGCCCGGCACCAAGTCAATATCTCTGTCGGGCGGCATGCTCGGTAAGTATGCAGGAAACACATCCGGAAACTCTCGCACCACCGGAACAAAATCAATAGTAGGGGTCTTATCACTAACATCCCTCGCAAAGTCCAAATAAGATAAACAACCCTTCCTAACCATCCGTTGGGCCTTCAAGTATGAAATCACTCTACTGGGAACATAGTCTAAAGAACCTCGCCACTCAATCGGTGGCAACCCCGGCATCGTCAACATCACAGTCTTAGCGTGACAGTCCAAAATAGCATGATATGGAGACAACCAATCCATACCCAATATCACGTCGAAATCAACCATACTAAGCAGCAAGAGATCAATTATGGTCTCAAATCCCCCAATAGTCACTACACATGATCGGTATACTTGGTCTACAACAATAGTATGGCCCACCGGTGTAGATATATGAATAGATGAAACTAAAGACTCACGGGGCATATTCAAATAATGAGCAAAATATGATGATACATATGAATAGGTGGAACCAGGGTCAAATAATACAGAAGCATCTCGGTGACATACTGAGACAATACATGTGATCACTGTGTCTGAAGAAATAGCATCTGGTTTGGCAGGGAATGCATAGAAACTGGCCTGACCGCCACCTGATCAGCCTCCCCCTCTTGGGCGACCCCTAGCTGACTGAGCTACACCCCGAGCTGGCTGGGCGAGTGGTGAAGTAATTGGTGCTGAAGTCGAAGGTTGACTCCTCTACTGAGATGAACCTCTCAAATGGCAGGGACAATGCCTCTTGATATGACCCAAATCTCCACACTCAAAGCAACCTCTCCCTGCAAATGGAAGTGGGGACTGAAGGGAGCCCCGAGCACTGGGATAACTGCTAGAAGGACCCAACATAGATAAACCCTGAGTTGATGGTGTATGAGACAAACTCTGAGCCGGAAGGGCATTGAGAGATGAATGACCTTGCTGAGAACTGTGAGAACCATTGACAGATGATGCACCACGGTGAATTGGACGAGTCGTCTGAGCATGCCTATAGGGACGACCCCTGCTGTGGTAGAACTGACCTCCAGAAGAAACACCGCCAAAACTACCTAATCCACGAGACCTCTTGGCCTCTCTCTCAACCCGCTCTTGGCTGCGGACCAACTCTATCTACCGAGAAATATCAACAACCTCATCAAAAGTAGCACCAAACATTCTATCTCTAGTCATAAGAACCCACAGCTGAAATGTGAGGCCATCAATGAACCTCCTGATCCTTTCCCTATCAGTGGGAACCAACCAAACCGCATGACGGGCTAACTCAGAAAATCTCATCTCGTACTGCATCACAGTCATATCCTCCTAATGCAACTGCTCAAACTATCTGTGCAGCTCCTCTCTGCGAGAATGCAGAACATACTTCTCCAAGAAGAGAACAGAGAACTCCTGCTATGTAAGTGGCGCTGCACCATCTGGCCTACGCCTCTCGTAAGTCTCCCACCAGGTGAAGGAAGCTCCAGTAAACTGAAAAGTAGTGACTGAGACCCCACTGGTCTCCAGAATACCTGGTGTATGAAGGATCCTCTGACATCTGTCCAAGAAACCCTGGTCATCCTCTACCTTTGTACCACTAAAAGATGGATGCTGGAGTCGCCCAAACCTCTCCAATCTCTGCTGCTCATCGTCACACATAATAGGAACCACATGGGCCTGAGCAGCTGCAACCGGTTGGGCTGATAGTGCCTCCGATATCTAAAGTCCCTGCACCACCTGATCTGGAGTATGGGCAACAGGGGTATGAGTACCTCCCCCAGCCTGAGAAGTGGCAGGTGTGGCCTGAGCCGAAACCACCTGAGCAAGGCCGGTGCAAACTGTCAGAATCTGAGCTAAGGCCTCCTGAAAGCATGGAATTACAATGGGCACAGGTGGTGCCTGAGCTGGTTCCACAGGCTCATCCACAACTGGAACCTGCTCCTAAACTGGGGCAACTGGTGTATCTGCAGGTGCCGCACTAGCTATTGTGCGAGCTGCACCTATGCCCCTACCGCGACTCTATCATGAGCTCGGCCTCTCGCGGCCCTGACTGGTGGTACTGATGGTTGTCCATCCTGCCCAATAATACGTGTCCTCATCATCTGGTAGAGAATAGAACAACAGATGTTTAGTTACCAGAATCAACAGATTCGCACGACAAGAATTCAAGAATGTGAAGTTTCCTAAGGGTTCGACAACCTCTCGAAGATAAGTACAGACGTCTCCATAACGATCCTCATGACTCTACTAAACATGCGCATGACTCGTGAAACCTATGTAACCTAGGCTCTGATACCAACTTGTCACAATTCAAAATCTAACCGTCGTGATGGTGCCTATTATGGAACTAGGCAAGACACAACTCAACATCTTATGACAGTAAAATCTTTGAACATAAAGACGGAAGAAATTTAATAATCAAGGAAGGCCCTTTTTTTTAAAATGGAAATCTACAAAATACGATACAATCCAACCCAAACCCGGGGTGTCACAGAGGACATGAGCGTCTAAACAAGAATACAGTCCAATATAGTGTCTAGGAAATAAAATAGAAATACAGATAGAGATAAAGATAGAGAGTCAAGGCTTGTGAGCGCCATGCAGCTACCTCGATAGTCTCTGAGATCTGGCTCCTCAATCAACAGCCGCCGTGACCAGAAATGCCTGAATCTGCACACGAGGTGCAGGGAGTAACGTGAGTACAACCAACTCTATAAGTAATAAGTCCAACCTTTGGACTAAAAGGTAGTGACGAACTCAACCGGTACAGTTAAAAAAAATGTGCAGAAATGTAGGCATACTTTCAAGTTAAATATATAGTTCAAAACAGTAAAGTAGATAAAGTCTGGACAATGTGAAGAATATAACTCTTCTTCTTCTACATGCCAATGCACATGCTATAAGTGATGCACTATGATAACAGCCTCATGTGCTCACGCCCTCAAATGCTCAATTGCTCGGTACTGTATATGGCCATACGGCCCAGGGAAGATCCATCTCGAAATATATACATCACTGACCATCAGTCACCCAGTACCGAGGAAGGCCAATTTGACCCGTGGAGAATATCCATATCCAGGTATCAAATACTTCGGACAAGATCCATATCCAGGGAAGATCCATCCCTCAATAATATCAACCGCGCTCACTGGAGATGTGTACAGACTCCGGAGGGGCTTCTACAGCCCAAGCGCTATCATAAAATCAGTATAACTGTTGCTGCGTGCAGCCTGATCCCATAAATGTCACTCATAATCAGGCTCTAGGCCTCACTCAGTCATCAATCTCTCCAGTCTCACTCACGGGCTCACAATGTCATGAAAACTAGCCCAAAACAATGATATGATGTATCAATAAATAACAACTGAGACTGAGATATGATATTAAATGAATGAATATGACTGAGTATGTAATATCAATGAAATCGATGATGTGACAGCAAGAAACGACCACTATGGGTCCCAGCAGTACCGGCACTAAGCCTAAACATGATATCTAGCATGACTGACAGCTCAATTACTTTATCATGTGATGAAAACACGGATATCAACAATATAGGATTGATATATGGTGCCATGGAATCAACCAGGTCACAATTCTCACGATGTACGCCCGTCACTTGGCATGTGCGTCACCTCAATATCAACCACATAACACAAAATTTAGGGTTTCAAACCCTCAGAACCAAGTCTAAAATTGTTAATTACCTCAATCTAGGCAAAACTCTACTGCAAAATGCCTTTGCCTCTCAAATCGATCTCCAAACATCCTGAATCTTGCCACAAGTAGTACGATACAATCAATATAGGCTAAAGGGATCAATCCCACAAGAGAAAGTACTAAATTATAGCCAAATTCCGAAATCGGCTCAACCCCCCCCCCCCCTGGCCCACGTCTCGAAATGTGACAAAAGTCATAAAACCCGAAAGCCAATTCACTCATGAGTCTAACCATATCAAATTTATCAAAATCCGACCTCAAATTGCAATTCAACACCCAAAAATTAACTCTCCAAATCCCTAGCCTCAAACCCCCAAATTTCACCTCAAAACCTCACCAACTAGGTGTAAAATCAGTGGGAAAATGTAATCATTGAAGAAAAATAGACGCAAGGATCTTACCTTAAGAATTCCCCTTGAAAAGCCCTCTCAAAATCTCTAAATTCCGAGCTCAAAATGTTAGAAATTGTGAAACAATCTCGAAACCTCGTATTTATATGTTCTGCCCGGGCTTTTTGCACCTGCGGACATTTAGCCACTTCTACAGTCCATCATCCACTTCTGCGGAAACTCACTCAAGGCGATCAACCGCTTCTGCGGTCCAAATCCCGCTTTTGCGGGTGCACTTCTGCGGACCAGTGGCTCCCAGCCATTTCCGCTTCTGCGATCCTCTACGTGCATCTGTGGGCACACGGGTGTGGAAAGGACCTCGCACCTATGACTTATTCCAGCCTCCTCCTTAACCGCATTTGCGAGCCCCTTCTCTCTTTTGAGAGCTCGCACCTGCGGTGCCCGCTCCGCAGGTGCGATTACACCAGCAGAAGCAAAACTTTCAGTTGTCCCTCAAATCAACTCCAAGTCCTTTAACCACCCGAAATCAACCTGAGGCCCCCGGGACCTCAACCAAATACACCAACAAGTTATAACATCAAAAGCACGAATACACACGGATTCAAGCCTAATGAACTTTGAAATTTTTACATTCTACAAACGACGCTGAAACCTATCAAATCACGTCCGATTGACCGCAAAATTTACACACAAGTCATAAATGACACCACGAACCTACTCCAACTTTTGGAATCGGAATCAGACCCCGATATCAAAAAGTCTACTCCCGATAAAACTTTTCAAAATTCCAACTTTCGCCATTTCAAGCCTAATTCTACTCTCCACCTCCAAACCACAATCCGGACACGCTCCTAAGTCCATAATCACCCAACGGAGCTAATGAAACCATCAAAATTCCAATCCGAGGTCATTTACACGAAAGTCAACCTACGGATGTTTTAAGCTTTCAATTAAGATACTAAGTATCTCAATTCACTCTGAATTCTCTCTGGACCCGAACCAACAAACTCGATTAGTCATAAAGCAACAGTGAAGTACAAAAATGAGCAGAAAAGGGGGAGAACGGGGCTACAACTCTCGAAACGACCGGTTGGGTCGTTATAGGGATTGGGTATTGGGCTAGTTTTGATTTTAAGAGTGGCCAATTTATGTTTAATTGTGCAATTACAATTGTAGCCATTTAGTCTTTAACCTTCTTAAAATTAATTTGATTAAACTTAATTAACTTCCAATACAAATTTTGTAAAATTACAAATGTGAAATATACTATTAATTATTGTAATTAATTATTTATAAAATACTTTATTTTCTAAATTACAACACTAATTTTGAATTATTAACATAATAATCTAATTAATAAAACTTTTAAGAAGTAATGTGTTAAATTAATTTTAAAAACCTCTATGGAACATTTGTATAATTGTTTTAATAGTGTAAAATAGAAGGACATTTGTAATTACATAATATTAATACTAAGTGATTAATTTCAAAACTAATACCTAATTCATTTACAGAAATAGGTATTTATTGATATAAAATACTTTCAAAATAATTTATTGTAAATTATTAAGTACAAATAAATTAATTTTAAAAGTGGTGGTCAAAATTAGTCGTCAACACCAGGGAGAGCAGCCCAACCTAGAGCTAAACTCTACTCCCAAATACCTCTAACCACTAATAACTCATTCTTCCCTATAGGTTTGAATGCCAATGAGGCCCTCTCAATGCAAACCAACTCCTATGACATTTCCTACCACAAAAGCATACACTTTCTTAACAAAATAACTTAGGAAAACACATAGAAACAGTTTGTTCTTCATGACTATACTTCCAGTATTAAGTGAAT
Source organism: Nicotiana otophora (assembly GCA_000715115.1). Classification (NCBI taxonomy): domain Eukaryota; kingdom Viridiplantae; phylum Streptophyta; class Magnoliopsida; order Solanales; family Solanaceae; genus Nicotiana; species Nicotiana otophora. The sequence continues at coordinate 16,685 of AWOL01S0036783.1, read as the reverse complement.
CAAACACATATTAAACAGGTTAGTCAAGTTTCTAAGCACTTGCGGGGACAGGAATAATTATACTATTGTTGCTAAAGAACCAAACGACTGGAGTCATATAACTCATAGACAGATAAAGCATATAGTTTAGAGTTGCAACAACAAATGTTATTGTCCTAATGGATTGATCATAGATTAGTTTAACACCATATATTATCATGAGCATACACATAGGTTAAAAACACTACTTGAATCCTTTAAAATCTTCAGTAAAGATTCAGACCATGACATTGGCAAGTTATTGCACTCAATCAATAACAACTAAGGTTTCTGCAATACCATATTCAATCCAGATTAACAGGGTAAAGAGGGGACTGAGTTCAGTTTCAAAATAATGTTCAAAAGTATAAAGTCATGAGGGATAAACAAAGGTTCATGCCAAAATTCCACACATACAGATACTTCAATCAGAGTTATGACCTCACAAGATAGGATGAGTCTCAACATTACCAAATCAGATTATCAATATCATTAAGGGTTTAAGAACAGGGAAACATCATACTAAGCAGGCTTAACTCATCTGTTCAAGCTAAGGTTAGTATTCAGACATGGTGGGATTGCATTCAACTAAAGCATACACAACTACCATCTAGTCCATGAGAGGTAGGCAGATCATGACAAAATATATGCAGAATGGTCACTGATACTCACAGAAAGTTTGTCCTAGTGAGACTATTTACAACTAACAGTTAAGCATTGATATAAGACTTTCATAGTGATGACTCAGAGGATGCTTAAAAGTTAATAAGTGCTTGCACAAAGAAGGAGAGCATTTTGAACACTTAAGCTTCATAAACCTTAACCAAGTGATGTAGAGTTACACTATGTACTTTCATGTATATTCTAGCTAGAATCATCTAACAGCAAACCCAAGTATAGAATAACATAACTCAAAAGAACATGGCATGATAAGCATGAAAATTATAATAGCAATCCCAAGTATAGAATAACAGAACTCAAAGAATATGGCATGGTAAGCATGAAGATAATAATAGAACATTGGAGGAAGTTTAAAGTCTAGATAGCTATGAGAAATCGTCAAAGCATGTTAAGTAACTTAACCACATACGCAATTTTAATACATAACATAAGTCATAAGGCCACGTAATTATTTAATCAGTTCATAAGCTCAAATTCCAAATACATACATATGCAGGAACATCATATTGTTTCTGCCAAAGAAACATACAATTGGAATCAAAAATCTCATAGATAGATAAATAGCACATAGTTTAGAGTTGCAACAGCTTTGGTATACATATGATAATGCCTTAACATTGATCACATATTAGTTTAACACCAGACATTATCATGAGTATACACATAGGTTAATAACACTACTTGAATCCTTTGAGATCCTCTGTATAGGTTCAGACAATGACATAGGCAAGTTATTGTGCTCACTTAGTAATAATAAAAGGTTTCTCCAATACCAGATTCAATCCAAATTAACAAGGTAAAGAGAGGACTGAGTGCAGTTTCAAAACAATGTTCAAAAGTATGAAGTCATAAGGGATAAACAAAAACTCGTGCCAAACTTCCACATATACATTCAACCAAAGTTATGACCTCACAAGATATGATGAGTCTCAAACATTACAAAATCATATTGTTAGTATCACTAAGGGTTTAAGAACAGGGGAAACATCATACTAGACAGGCTTAACTCATTTGTGAGACTAAGGTTAATAGCTAGGCATGGTGTAGTTATATTCAACTAAAGTATACACAACTACCATCTAGTTCATGAGAGGTAGGCAGATCATGACAAAATATATGCAGAATGGTCACTGATACTCACAGAAAGTTTGTCCTAGTGAGACTATTTGCAACTAACGGTTAGGCATTGATATAAGGCTTTCATAGTGATGACTCAGAAGATGCTTAAAAGTTAACAAGTGCTTACACAAAGAAGGAGAGAATTTTGAACACTTAAGCTTCATAAACCTTAACCAAGTGATACAGAGTTACCCTATGTAACTTCGTGTATATCCTAGCTAGAATCATCTAACAGCAAAATCAAGTATAGAATAACAGAACTCAAACGAATATAGCACGATAAGCATGAAGATTGTAACAGCCACCCCAAGTATAGAATAACAAAACTCATAAGAATATAGCAGGATAAGCATGAAGATTATACTAGAACATTGGAGGAAAGTCTGAAGTCTAGGTAGATGTGAGAAATTATCAAAGCATGTTAAACAGCTTAACCACATAGGTTATTTAATACAGAAGTCATAAGATCACATAGTTACTTAATCAATATTAATGAAATATAATAGTTGACTACAGATTGACAACAAAGTCATGGTGAACTAAAATAAATAATTACAGACTAATGGAAAACATTATAAATGAAACAGTTAATAGGAAAATAGTAGCACGTTCATCATTTTCGAATGAAGTAATTAAAAGAGGAAGGGTGGAGGTGTATTGACCTCCTCTTGAGCAACAAACCAAACAGAGACTCTTTCTTAGCCGTATAGAATCAAGAACTCAAACCCTGACCAGTGTAAGACTCAAAATCAGAAAGAAATTAGAAGCTAGTTAGATCCCTAGATTGATTTTACTACCCAAGACTAAAATTAATATTTGTTAAGTGATTTTGTGGTGTGTTTTCTGTTGTATATTTTTTCTGTGTGTTGGGTATGTTAGGTAAGAACACTAAAAGCCTTTATTTATAGTGGTTATGAAGCATTAGGGTTCCAGATTCAAATTGATAGTAGAGAATGACGGAGGAATGATGATGCAAGCACAATCTAGTGCAAATCTTAGAAACAAAGGGAAATCAGTAGTGATTTTACCTTAGAAAAGGTAAAGTGAGAGGTCGACCGTTGAAGCATGAGAGACCATCTGTCAGAATCCTAATACCCAGAGGTCATTGCATTTTACCTCTGGATACCGAATATCAATGATGAAGACAGCTAATGTCCTCATGTTTGCTTCGATTTGAAAGGACGAAGGAAGAAATCAGGCGAGTTGAAGTTTCATATTTTGGTCTGTCACTCTTCGATTTGGGCTTTTTAAATCACATGGTGAAAATGGAAAGAGCAACGAGATCTGAAGTATAGGATCAAAAACGATAAACATGCATGTCATGGATTAGAAAGATCAAAGGAGATTTGAGGTTTCAACTTGATCGATGAAAAAGAAAAGATTCAGTAAGAATCACGAATGTGGGAGATAGAGAAGATGAATCTCTAGCTGAATTCATGAACTTGCACGAATGTTTACAAGGTTCTTTGATGGATTTGGGCTGTGAGGTTGGGATAAAAGAGAGAGGAAGGGGAAAGAGAGGTGACAGAGCTAGGGGAATGATTTTAGGGTTAGGGGTTTGGGAGGCCTTCTCTAAGCTTAAACTTGAGAGATGAGATTTGGGCTGTTGGATCTGATGACCAGCAGCCCTGATAATTCGGGCATTTAAGGGTTTTGGGGAGAAATTTTAGTAGTCGTCATATTAAAGGATTTTGACGGTGGAGATGAGATCTATGGGTGGGTGTTTAAAAATTAAGAAAAAATCAGAGATTAAATGTAAGCCATCGATCATATGGACTAACGGTTAAGATACATGTGCATTTATTTTGTGATGATAAGGACGAGTGACGTGGCACAACTGTATTGGGCAAGAAGAGGAAATGGGAATTACGATGGTGGAGAGAAGGAAATTGGATTTGGGTCAGCTTTGGCTTGGGCTAGGGTATTTGGGCTCGAACTAATTTAATGAATATCCACTTTGTATTTAATTAAGGAATTGCAATTGTAGACTTTTACTTTTTAACCCTTTTAAAATTAATTTAATTCAACTTAATTAATTTCTAATAAAATATAGTAAAATTATAATTATCAAATTGTAACGACCCGTCCGGTCGTTTTGAGAGTTATAGTCTTGTTTTCTCCATTTACTACTCATGTGTTACTCTATAGTTGTTATGTGACTTGTCGGGGTATTCGGTTTGGGTTCGGTAGGGTTTTGGAAGGAAATGAGATATTTAGCCTCATGGTTGAAAACATAAGTTGAAATGATTGACCGGATATTGATCTATGAGTAAATGACTATGGAATGGAGTTTCGTCAGTTCTGTTAGCTCCGTTGGATTATTTTGGACTTAGGAGCATGTCCGAATTGTGATTTGGAGGTCCGTAGTGGAATTAGGCTTGAAATGGCAAAAGTTGAATTTTTGAAAAGTTTCACCGGGAGTGGACTTTTTGTTATCGGGGTCGAATTCCGATTTTGGAAGTTGGAGTAGGTCTGTAATGTCAAATGTGACTTTTTTGCAAAATTTGGAGTCAATCAGATGTGTTTTGAAAGATTTCGGCGTCATTTGTAGAAATTGAATCTCCTTAGTTTTAATAGGCTTGAATTGGGCTGTGATTCGTATTTTTGAAGTTTTTTAATGTTATTTGAGGGCTCGACTACGTTCGTATAAGATTTTAGGACTTGTTGGTATGTTTGGTTAAGGTCCCGGGTGCCTCGGGTTGATTCCGTATGGTTAACGGATCATGAAGATTGGACCAGATATTGACGGTTTGCTCTAGCCTTGCTCAGGTGGTTTCGGCTCAGGTCGCACCAGCCACTTCTCAGGCCGGGTGAGGTACTCATACACCCACTACCCGTACTCCAAAGTAGGTGATACAGAGACTTCAAACACTGGGGGTACTACTAGCCCAGTCGGTTGTCGCTGCTCAGGCCCTAGTGGTCCCCATTATGACTGATGATGAGCAGAGGAGACTTGAGAGATCTGGGAGGCTTCATCCTCTATCATTTAGCGGTGTTGAGTCAGATGAGTCCCAGGGTTTCTTGGACAAGTGCTAGTGGATTCTTCGCGTAGCTAGTATTCTGGAGACTAGTAGGGTCTTGTTCACTAGTTTTTAGTTCACTGGGGCTGCCTTCAGATGGTGGGAGGCTTACGAAAGGCGCATGCTGGTCGATGCAGCATCACTTACATGGCAGGATTTATCCGTTCTCTTTTTGGAGAAGTTAGTATCGTAGTCTCGCAGGGAAGAGCTGCACAGACAGTTTGAGCAGTTGTGACAGGAGGGCATGTCTGTGACGCAATACGAGATGAGTTTTTCTGAGTTGGCTCGTCACGTGATTTGGTTGGTTTCAACTAATAGGAAGAGGATTAGGAGGTTCATTGATGGCCTCACATATCAGCTGCGTTTGCTTATGACTCGGGAGAGTGTGTCTGGTGCTATGTTTGACGAGGTGGTCGACGTTGCTCGGCAGATAGAGATGGTCTGCAGTCAGGAGCGTGGAGAGAGGGAGGCCAAGAGGCCTCGTAGCTCGGGTGGTTTCAGCGGTGGTCCTTCTAGGGTCAAATCTACCATGGCAAGGGTAATCCGTATAGGCATGCTCAAACGGCTCGTTCAGTTCACTATGGTGTAGCATCCAGCC
>AWOL01S0036782.1:0-39734 GCA_000715115.1 Nicotiana otophora | reverse complement strand
CCGAGGAAGACCACGTGGTGTAGCCAGAACACCTGCACGAGCTGCTGCACCAAAGCCACCAGCAGCTCCAGTTGGAGAACAGGCACCTGAGACGCATGTTACTACTCCTGTACTTGAGGAGACTCTTGACCAGTTATTTTAGCATATTTGGCACTCTGGCTCAGGCAGGGTTAATTCCACTTGCTCCTGCCACATCTCAGGCCAGGGGAGGAGCACCGACTCCCACCGCCCGTACTCAGAGCCACGAGCCCAAGTTGACCATGCCCCAGAAGTTATAGCAGTGCAGCCAGTTGTCCCAGTTTGGCTTGGGATTAGGACAGCAGTTTCAGAGGAGGAGCAGCTCAGGCTCGAAAGGTATAAGAAGTCCCACCCTCCCACTTTCAGCGGTTTAGCTTCAGAGGATGCTCAGGGTTTTCTGGAGGAATGTCACTGTATCCTTCGTATTATGGGTATTGTGGATTCCAGTGGGGTTTCTTTCACGGCATTCCAGTTTAGAGGAGCAGCCTACTGGTGGTGGCGAGCATATGAGTTGGACAGCCGGCTGAGGCAGCTTCACTCACCTGGACTCAATTTTCAGATATGTTCTTAAGGAAATATTTTCCTAAGAGTCTTAGAGATGCATGGCGCGCAGAGTTTAAGCACTTGCGCCAGGCATGCACCAGCCTTAGTTGCTACTATTCGAGAGTGGGTTCGCCGATTTATTGAGGGTCTCCACCCTAGTATCAGATTCAGTATGGCACGAGAGCTAGAGATGGACATCACATACCAACAGATGGTGTCAATTTCTAGGAGATTGGAAGGTATGCGGGCTCGGGAGAGGGAAGATAGGGAAGCTAAGAGACCCCGAGATTCTGGAACATACAATAATTCTCGTGCCCCAGTTATAGCCCGTCATGGTAGAGGTTATGCGAGTCGTCCTATTCATTCAGCACTTCCAGCTTTCAGTGGTATTTCGGCTACTCCCAGACCTCAGGTTCCATATTATGCACCGCCAGTGTCTACTGTACCTCCTGTACGGGATGCTTTCAGCAGACAGTCTAGTCGATCAGGCCCGAGCCAGTCCAGCAGCCACGACCTCCGAGGGCTTGTTTTGAGTGTGGTGACACTCATCATATTATGAGAGATTACCCCATATTTAGGAGGGGTGCATCTCCACAAATTTCTCAGGCCCTACCTATTCCACAGGGCCCTCAGTCTTCTCAGGCCAAGATTACTGCACCAGTTGCCACTCCACCTGCACAGCCAGCTAGAGGTGGAGGTCGGGCAGGTAGAGGTGACCCTAGAGGGGGAGGCGAGGCCTGATATTATGCCCTTCCTTCTAGGACAGAGGTCGTGGCATCCGATTCTGTTATCACAGGTATTATTCTGGTCTGTCATAGAGATGCATCAGTCTTATTTGATCTAGGTTCTACTTATTCTTATGTGTCATCTTATTTTGCCCTGTATTTGGGCGTATCACATGATTCCTTGAGTTCTTCTGTTTATGTATCTACACCTGTGGGTGAATCTATTATTGTAGACCATATGTATCGGTCGTGTTTAATTGCTATCAGTGGTTTTGAGACCAGAGTTGATTTATTATTGCTCAGTATGGTGAATTTCGATATTATTTTGAGCATGGACTGGTTGTCACCCTATCACACTATTCTTGATTGTTACGCCAAGACGGTGACATTGGCTATGGCAAATCTACCGCGGCTAGAGTGGAAAGGTACCTCGGATCATATTCCTAACATGGTTGTTTCATTTCTTAAAGTTCAACGAATGGTTGAGAAGGGGTGTGATACGTATATGGCCTATGTGAGAGATGTTAGTATTGATACTCCTACCGTGGAATGAGTTCTTGTAGTAAGGGATTTTCCTGATATATTTCCAGCGAATCTTCCGGGTATGCCACCCGACAGGGATATTGACTTTGGCATTGATTTATTATCGGGCACTCAATCCATTTCTATTCCACCATATCGTATGGCCCCAACAGAGTTGAAAGAATTAAAAAAACAGTTACAAGAATTGCTTGATAAGGGATTCATTCGGCCTAGTGTATCGCCTTGGGGTGCTCCTGTCTTATTTGTAAAGAAGAAGGATGGTTCTATGCGGATGTGTATTGATTACCGCCAGCTGAACAAGGTTACAGTGAAGAACATGTATCCATTGCCACGTATTGATGACCTATTTGATCAGCTTCAGGGTGCTAGGGTATTCTTAAAAATTGACTTGCGTGCAGGCTATTATCAGTTGAAGATTCGGGAGCCAGATATCCCGAAGAATGCTTTTAGGACTTGGTATGGCCATTATGAGTTCCTTGTAATGTTATTCGGGCTAACCAACGCCCCAGCAGAATTTATGCACTTAATGAATAATGTATTTTAGCAATATCTTGATTCTTTCGTCATTGTGTTTATTGACGATATTCTAATGTATTCCCGGAGTCGGGAAGATCATGAACAGCACCTGAGGACTGGGCTTCAGACTTTAAGAGAAAAGAAGTTATATGCAAAATTTTCAAAGTGTGAATTCTGACTTGATTCAGTGGGAATTTTGGGCCATATAGTTTCGTGCGAGGGGATCAAAGTAGATCTAAAGAAGATTAAAGCAGTGCAGAGTTGGTCCAGACCGTCCTCATCTACAGAAATCCGGAGTTTCCTTGGTTTGACAGGGTATTATCGCCGATTTGTAGAGGGTTTCTTTTCTATTGCTGCATCTATGACCAAATTGACCTAGAAGGGTGCTCTATTTAGGTGGACCGAGGAATGTGAGGAGAGCTTCCAAAAGCTCAAGACAGCTTTGACTACAGCCCCAATATTGGTATTACCTACAGGTTCAGGGTCTTATACTATGTATTGTGACGCATCGCATATTGGTCTCGGCACAGTGTTGATGTAAGACGATAGGGTGATTTCCTATGCATCCAGACAGTTAAAGGTACATGAGAAGAATTATCCAGTCCACGACCTTGAGTTAGCATCTATTGTTTATGACTTGAAGATTTGGCGGCATTATTTGTACGGTGTCCCTTGTGAGGTCTACACCGATCACCAAAGTTTACAGCATCTGTTTAAATAGAAGGATCTTAATTTGTGGTATCAGAGATGGCTGGAGTTTCTTAAGGATTATGATATCACCATTCTCTATCATCTCGGGAAGGCCAATATAGTGGCTGATGCCTTGAGTCATAAGGCGGAGAGTTTGGGTAGCTTAGCATATTTATCGGTAGTAGAGAGGCCTTTAGCCTTGGATGTTCAGGCCTTGGCCAACCAGTTTGTCAGGTTGGATATTTCCGAGCCGAGCTGAGTTTAGGCTTGTATGGTTTCTTAGTCTTCTCTTTATGATCGTATCAGAGAGTGTCAGTACGATGACCCTCATCTGCTTGTCCTTAAGAATACAGTTCAGCACGGTGATGCCAAGGAAGTTACTATTGGAGATGACAATGTATTAAGGATGCAGGGCAGGCTATGTGTGCCTAATATAGATGGTTTGTGTGAGTTAATTCTCCAGGAAGCTCACAATTTGCGGTACTCCATTCATCCGGGTGCTGCAAAGATGTATCAGGACTTGAGACAGTACTATTGGTAGAGGCAGATGAAGAAAGACATAGTGGAGTATGTAGCTCGGTGTCTAAATTGTCAACAGGTGAAATATAAGCATTAGCGACCGGGTGGATTGCTTCAAAAGTTAGAGATTCTGGAATGGAAATGGGAGGGGATCACTATGGATTTCGTTGTTGGGCTCCTACAGACTTAGATGAAGTTCGATGTAGTTTGGGTGATTATGGATAGGTTGACCAAGTCAGCTCATTTCGTTCCTGTGATGACTACCTACTCTTATGAGCAGTTGGCTTGAATCTATATTCGCGAGATTGTCAGACTTTAAGTGTCCGCAGACTCCGGAGTCCCCTTCTATCTTACTATGTTGTCTTCCTTATTTGCTTTAGACTCTGATGTATAGAGATATAGAGAATAAATTCTTAGAAGCTTGTGACTTATTTCTACCGGGTTTTGGGAGTTGTAATTGTTTGAATTGTAGTTTATTTATTTCAGATATCTATTATTATTCTGCATTGATAGGCTTACCTAGTCTTAGAGGCTAGTTGCCATCGCGACCTCCTACGGAGGGAATTTGGGATCGTGATATTATCTTATTCCACTTTATATAAGGTAGTTATTATTTAGAGGGTCGCTTAATATTTCTTATAAATATATTTAAATTAGTTAATTTATTCGCGCTTTAAGAGATTATTAAAAAAATTAAATATAAATAAATAATAATTGTTAGAATTTTTATATAAAGGATTAATATTTATTAATCAATGAAGCAGCAATAATTGTTAATTTCAAAGTCATCCTTAATATTTATTAAAATATATTTCTTATTCTTGTGCTTATTTTACCAATAATATTAAATTTATGAAATAACAAAGTAAGTATCGTGTTTAAATAAAAAAAATCAGTCTCATCAAATCTATTCTATACCTTAAGATCATTCGATGAATGATCAGGGAAGTAGTAAGATCATCTTTAATTTTTGCATCTTCTCCAATATAACAATATCAATTGTTTTTTTTCTGATTTTATCATTTTATATCCAAAGCCACTTACCTAATAATTAATAATGGTTTGTATTAGGTGTGTATATATCTATAGATATGAAAAGAAGAATTCCCCTCCAAAATAAAAGCAATAAGTCAAATTGTACCTGAAGCTATAAAGGAGTTTTCATATTTGAATTTGTTTACCCACATGTGAAATAGAATTCGATAAAGCACGACTCAAGTAGCAGCAATAACCTAGAAAACAAAGCCTTAGTGAATTGTTAATATGTAAATAAACCTATTAGGATTCAAATTAATTCCCCTCAGATATCAAGGTTCAAAATTACAAGAATATTCATTACATTCAGTTAATATAATTAAAAAGAGTTTTTTGAGTTTAAATTCGAAAATAATGCTATAACCTAAAGAATTTTTACCCTAAGATTTTACCCTAAAACTGCATATATGATATGTTATATAAGATTAAGGAAAAAGAATAACTGCAAAAAATACAAAACTAAAAAAGATTTTGTGAAAACATACTTTAAATAAGGAACCTTTTTAAATTAAAATTTTAATTTATTTTAAAGTCCTAAATTGTAGGGTGTTTTTACATATTCAAATAAGGAACGATTTAGTAATCACACTTTTAGTTATTTTCACTTTCCTAATTAGGAATTTTTTAATTAATTGATTATTTTATCCGATGTAAACTCTATTTTTAAAGAGTAAAAAAGGCGCACGACATTTTTCTAAGGGTATTTGTACTTTTAATATATATATATATATATATATATATTGTAGCTTAACGTTCTACGTCATAATACACATAAAATTGACAATATATATATATATATATTGTAGCTTAACGTTCTACGTCATAATACACATAAAATTTTTGTCAACTTAGCCTCTCGTTCCGGAAAGGCATCTCATAAAGTGGAAGGCATGCGGTATTAAAAGTTGCATATTATCACCAACATTTACCTTTTGACACTTGATGTAGGTTTTACTCTTGAATTAGGAATTTCAGATTTACTATCAACTACTGAGTTGATTTTTACAAGATCATTATACTAATGAAAATCATTTTAAAAAGTTATTTTATTTTGTTTCGTAACTAAAAAGTCACTCTATTTTGCATATTGTAATTAAAAAATTATTTTACTTTGTTTTGTAACTGAAATGCCAAATTATTTTGCCATTGTAACTGAAAAGTAGGTTGCTCTAGTGGTAAGTACCCTCCACTTCCAACCAAGAGGCTGTGAGTTCGAGTCACCCCAAGAGTAAGGTGGGGAGTTTTTGGAGGGAGGGAGCCGAGGGTCAGGGTAGGAGTAAGGTCTGCGTACACACTACCCTCCCCAGATCCCACTAGTGATATTATACAAAAGTCATTCTATGAGCATAGGATAATTTTTATCTTTTTATAGATATAAATATATAGCCGAGAAACAAATGCTAATTGCATGCACAATTTTGTTTTAATCAAGTGTGATTTCTTTTATGTTTTTATTTATTAAAAAAAAGGTCTAGCAGGTCGGTAAATAATTTTAATGGGTGCTTTTAAGTTTTTAAATGGTTGAGTTAAAAAGAATAAAATAAAATAAGTTTTTATTTACAAATCAAAGTAAAGTGACTTTTCAATTATAGTGGATAAGATGAACTGATTTTTCAATTACAAAATAAAGTGATTTTCCTTAACAATTTTCATACTTTTTCTAATATTTTTACGTATTTTTTTTTTGTGCATATATATTTCACGCGCTCGCCGTATCTGTTGAACCACGGACAATATTTGCCCACAGACGAATAGTACTATTCCTGATTCCCAACTGTCGTCTGCCTCTTATTCCGTTTTAGACATGCACTCTTTCTCTTTTTTGTTGTTTATGTCTGATGAAACAAATTTAGCAAATCACCAGAGACAAAAACAAACGACTCATTTCCCTTTTATTGTCTAACAAGTAACAACTCTATCTCCTTTTATTATAGTTTCTTTCTTTTTTTCCATTTTTGTGTGATCGGCATGTCCTTGTAAATTAATATCACTATTGCATTTAATGTAAATATTTTTGTCTCTGTCCACTCAGTATTAGTGAGGAGAAAGGGGAGTTGACTTTGTTATGTTAGGAAAGGATACCAATTTTTAATTTATCTTCTTGTAACGACCCGACCGGTCGTTTCGAGAGTTGTAGCTCTGTTCCCCCATTTTTTGCTCCTTTGTACTCTACAGCTGCTATATGATTTACCGGGTTGGTTGGTTCGGGTCCGGAGAAATTTCAGAGTGAATTGAGACACTAGGTCTCATAATTGAAAGCTTAGGTTGGAAAAATTGACCGGATATTGACTTATGTATAAACGACCTCGGACTTGAATTTTTATGGCTCCGTTAGCTCCGTTAGGTGATTTTGGACTTAGGAGCGTGTCTAGATTGTGATTTGGAGGTCCGTAATAGAATTACGCTTGAAATAGTGAAAGTTGGAATTTTGGAAAGTTTGACCGGGAATGAAATTTTTGATATCGGGATCGGATTGGATTTTCAGAAGTTGGAGTAGGTTCGTGGTGTCATTTGTGACTTGTGTGCAAAATTTGAGGTCAATTGGATGTGATTTGATAGGTTTTAACGTCGTTTGTAGAATTTAGAAATTTCAAAGTTCATTAGGCTTGAATCTGTATGCAATTCATGTTTTTAATGTTGTTTGAGGTGATTTGAAGGCTCGACTAAGTTCGTATCGTGTTTTAAAAATTGTTGGTATATTTGGTTGAGGTCCCGGGGCCTCGGGTTGATTTTGGGTGGTTAACGGACTTGAAGTTCGATTTGAGGGACTACTGAAGTTTGGACTCAGCTGGTGTAATCGCACCTGCGAGGGCTTTGGCCGCAGGTGCGGCAGGTGGAGCACAGGTGCGGAAGTGAGGGAGGTCAGCATAGGCCGTAGGTGTGTTAATTTTCCTGCACATGCGATTGCGCAGATGCGGGCTAGGAGTCGCAGAAGCGGACGCAGCTGAGGGTTAAGTGACTTCCGTAGAAGCGAAACTTTCACTGCAGAAGCGGGACCGCATAAGCGGATTTTGGCCGCAGGTGCAGAAGGCCTAGGCAGAACATATAAATTCGAGAGTTTCGAGATTTTTCACCATTTCTATCATTTTGAGCTCGGATTTTGGAGGTTTTTGAGAGGATTTTCAAGGAGATTCTTGAGGTAAGTTCCTTGTGTTCGTTTTTCTTCAATAATTATGTTTTCGCCACTGAGTTTTCACCTGGTTGGTGTGTTTTTGAGGTAAAATTTGGGGGTTTGAGGCTAAGTATTTGGAGAGTTGATTTTGGGGGTTTGATTGACGAAATGTTGTCGGATTTTGATAAATTTGGTATGGTTAGACTCGTGAGTAAATGAGCTTTCGGATTTTGTGACTATCATCGGATTTTGAAATGTGGGCCCGGAGGCCGGGTTTGAGCCGATCTTAAATTTTGAGCTATAAGTTCGTAATTTGTTTGTAGAATTGATTCCTTTAGCCCGTATTGATTGTATTGTACTGCTTGTGGCTAGATTTGGGACATTTGGAGGTCGATTCGCGAGGCAAAGGCATATTGGAGTAGAGTTTTACTCGGATTGAGGTAAGTAATAGTTTTAAATCTGGTCCTGAGAGTATGAAACCCCGGATTATGTGTTATATGATTGGTTTGGAGGTGACGCACATGCTAGGTGACAGGCGTGTGTGCGTGCGCCGTAGAAATTGTGACTTGGTCTATTCCATGGAACTGTAAAATTGAATAACTTGTTGTTAACTATATGCTCTCCCTGTATTATAGAAATGTGATTGCAAATCATGTTAGAAATCATGCTTAGGCTATGTGATGACACTGTTGGGACCCGCAGAGGTCGTATACTTGTTGAATTATTTGCTAATTGATGTCTTATACTCAGTCACGGTTTTACTTGCATATCATATCTCAGTATCTTCTTGTTTCTTGTTGATACATTATATTATCTCTGTTTGGGCTGATTCTTTATGATTTCTGAGAGCCGAGAGACTGAAGAGGTTGGTGACTGAGTTAGGGCCTGAGCGCCAAGCTATGAGCTACATGTATATATATGGATCGGGTTGCACGCCGCAACGAGCCTGAGGGCTGTATGTATATGGATCGGGTTGTACGTTGCAAAGAGCCTTATGGCTATTTATATATTATGGGATCGGGTTGCACGCAACATCGATATAGCGTTAGGCTGAAGGAGCCCCTCCGAAGTCTGTATACCCCCAATGAGCGCAGGTACCTATTGAGTGTGAGTGTTGAGGGCTGAGAGCCGAGTGATGAGCTATTGAGAAAGACTGAGTGACTGTTGCCTTGAGAGGCTGTATTTGCTTTCATTGTTGTTGCGCATAGCTGCTTTATGTCAGTGTTTTGAAACTTCTGGGAGATATTATATCCGGTTTTAACTTGAACTTGGCATGTATAAACTGATTTAATTTAAATTGCCGGATTTGAAAGCATGTCTACTTTCTTACTAAGATTTCTAAAAATGAGCTATAATTGTTTAGCTCGTCACTATCTTTCAATTCCTTTTTTATTATTGTTACTTATCGAGTTGGTTGTACTCACGCTATACCCTGCACTTTGTGTGCAGATCTATGTGTTTCCGGACGCGGTGGGCGTTGATATCATGCACGATTGACCTTCGGAGATTTACGAGGTAACTGCCCGGCGTTCGCAGTCCTTGTTTCTCCTTCCTCATCTTTCCTTTATTTGTATTTTGATACAGACAATCGTGGATTTTGTTTCTTTTCTAGACTGGTGTTGTATAAATGCTCATTGTCACGACCCAAAATCTCACCACATGCGTCGTGATGGCACTTAGTCTCTAAGACTAGATAAGCCAAGTACAATTACATTTCAAGCCGTTTTTTGTTTAAACATATAATTTAATACAATCTCCCAAGACTGGTAATACTGAGTCACAAACTCTAACTGAATACATGAAATGATCTCAAGGATCAAATACTCAATATTGTCTGAATAATAATTAAGAGTACAATAAAATGGAAAGATTCCAAGGTACTGTGACGACTAAGCGGCTCTACCTTGAATCCTTGCAATCTCACTTTAATTCTGTCCGAGTCCGATAGCTCCAATACATGGCTCTGCACAAAAATGTGCATAAGTGTAGTATGAGTACACCACAGTCGGTACCTAGTAAGTATCAAGACTAACCTCAGTGGAGTAGAGACGAGGTACAGTCAAGACACTCACTAGTCTAATAACCTGTGCAATATATTATACAAAATAATAGAAAACGAATAACAATAAGGGCAACACAAATCAACCAGTGATATGCCCGGCATGGCAACAAGAATACTATTAATATTGCTCAACAAATAATAAATACAAGTACACCCAATTAAATTACGTTCTTCAAATAAATATCTTTCACATATATTTCTTCCAAATAATTCTCTTTCAAATATAATTTCCTCAAATAAATATCTTTCAAATATAATTCTTTCAACAAATCGTTTTCAAATATAATTTCCTCAAATAAATATCTTTCAAATACAATTTCTTCAAATACTTTTTTTTGAATAATAATCCTTCTAAATAAATATTTTGAATATAATTCTTTCAATTAAAAGTCACTATGTGACATCTCATTTCATAATTATAAAAGTACGTGTCTCAGCTCTTTTTATATTTTCACGGCACTTCGTGCCCATAATTAAATTATCATATTTCCCCGGTACCTCGTGCCCATTGTTTTCATATCACACATGCACGGACAATTCACGTGCTAATGATAAAACTATCATATTTTCCCCGGCATTCCATGCCCACGTTTTATATCTCAACTTCATGGACAATTCACATGCCAATATCATTATTATTTACTCATGGCACCTCGTGCTCATATTTTTTTTTCATAATCCGCCCGGCAATAGCCACAGGCTCCCAATTTCAACATAAATTAGACTATTATTAATTTACCAACAACAAGACAAATTGCACAAGGTATAAAAATAAACACAAGAAAAATCACAACATCACATGAAAATCACTAACGCAATAATTCCATGTCATCACATATCATTCCTGACAATAGCTACCCTTATCTCTCCTATAGCCACCCTTATCACTCCTATAATAGCCTCCCTTATCCCTCCGCTCTGACAATATCAATAGCCACCCTTATCGCTCCTAGTTTGATTTCTCTGGTTTATGACTCGATCCTCTTCAAAGGAAGTGATACCCTACGAATTAGAGTTGGAGAAACACCTGCGACAACTGAGAAAAGAAAGAGACTTAACAGAAAAATTCTTGGGTCAAACTTCGACTTAAGATACCATGGCAAACAAAGAGAATGATGGAGTAGACTTAGCAGCAAGAGAGAAAGCATAACTAGAAGCTGCACGAGGAATTAATGATGAGACCGTCAACCCTTATCTCTCCAATAGCCACCCTTATCACTCCGCCCAGACAATATCCCAATACACATAACAATAGTGAAATGCCACTCTTATACCCACATAATATCAACAGTGGAATGCCACCCTTATATTCTTAAAATAACAACTCACACAACACAACAATTTATAAAAAATTATCACGGCAACATAACAAAATCAATTCATATCACAATTTGCCCAATGGCTACAACCAATTCCAAAGAATACAACAAATCAATTAATTTTAAAACAAATAGCTGAAGGCTCCACACAATGTGTATAAGACCCAAAAAAATAATCAACATAGATAGAAATTACTCAGCATAGGGCAACGCCTTCATTAATCCACATTCTCAATAATTATATAAACACCTCTTCTTAAGCTCATTTAATTAATTATTTGCAGAGGAAAAATCCATAATGAGATTAAATTCCAAAAAATATCAAACCAACAAACTCACGGAATTACATAAATATTCAAATAATAATCACATCAAATTGTCGTGTAAAACCAAATTCAACAAACATGGATTTAGGCATGGAAAATAGATGATTTAATAAATGCCAACGATTATCCAATTTACTACACAATAATGCCTAAGACTTTAACCCAATAAAATTTGCGCATTTAAGCCCGAGTACGTACTCGTCACCTCGCGTACACGGATTTTTACATTTTACAAATGGAACATAAGACTCGATGCCTAATGGGTAATTTTTCCACTCGAGGTTAGGCAAGATACTTACCTTTTTGAAGTTATGCAGATTTTTCAAAATCTCCTTCTTGCTTGAATTGGCCTCCGGACAGCTCAAATCTATCCAAATTAATTGTACAGCTTCATTAAAATTCATCAGAAATAATTCTGGATTATAAAACGTCGACTTAAAATTTATTCCAAAACGTCAATAAACGTCAACGCGGGGCACACCTCTCGAAATCCGACATAATATTTATGAAATTTGAACACCCATTCCGATACGATTTCAACCATACCAATTTTATCGAATTCCAATAACAACTCGACCTCCAAATCTTAAATTTTTGTTTTTAGAATATTTTGCAAAAATCTTGATTTGATTTTCTCCATTTAAATTCGAATTAAACGATGAATATAACCATGGATTCATGAAATATAATTACATTAGGATATAAAACACTTGCTTGAGTTGAAATTGTAATGACCCAACCGGTCATTTTAACTTTTAGAACCCCGTTCCCTAAAATAAAATTTCCCGTGTGTGCTTTTAATGATTATTGACTTGCGGGGATAGTTGGTTCGGGATTTGGAAGCGTTTGGGTTGAAATCGGAACACTTGGTTCCTTAAGTTAGCTTTAAATGGATAAGTTTGACTTCGGTCAACATTTTAAAAAAATGACCCCGGAATCGGGATTTGACGGTTCCAATAGGTTCGTATGATGATTTTGAACTTGGGCGTATGTCTGAATCGGGTTTTGAATAACCCGGGAGCGTTTTGACGCTTAATAGTAAAAATCAACTATTTGAAGGTTTAAACTTCTTTAAATTTGTTTTGGAGTAGGATTTTTAGTAATTGAAGTCCGTTTGGAATTCTGAGTTTGGAAATAGTTCCGTATAGTGATTTAAGACTTGCACGCAAAATTTCGTATCATTTCGAGTAGCTTAAGTATATTTCGGCACATTGGAAGTAATTTGAAGAACTTGAAATTATTAAGTTTGAATCAATTTGGTTTAGGGTATGATTCTTAGATTTGATATTGTTTTATGCGTTCCGAGGGTTTGAGCGAGTCCATTTTATGATTTCAAACCTGTTAGTATGTTCGGGTGAGGTCCCGGGGACCCCGAGTGTCAATCGGACGAGGCTCGGACCAAGTTGGAAGTTGGGAGCCAAAACTGAAGCTCCCAGCTACTGTCATAATCGCACCTGCGCTTGGCCAGTCGCAGGTGCGACATTCACAGATGCGACAAAAGCTCGCAGGCGCGGCACTCGCATATGCGAGATTTCTTTGCAGAAGCGAAAAAGGGAAGGGGAGACCATCGCCGCAGATGCGGAGAATTTGCGCACCTGCGAACGCGCAGGTGCGAAGCTTTGTGCGCAAATGCGAGAATTGGCCAGGTAAGTGGAACTCGCATCTGCAAGGATTTTCCACGGGTACGGAAGCCGCAGGTGCGGTACTCTGTCTGCAGGTGTGAAAGACATGTTTGGCAAAAAGCTTAAAAGAACGGGAATGCACCATTTTTGCCACTTTTCTTCCATACTTGGGGCGATTTTGGAGCTTTTTGAGAGGAGATTTCAACTAACAACTTTGAGGTAAATTATTTCCACATTCCTTGAGTTAAATACATAGATTATAGGTAGATTTTAACTAGTAAATCTTATAAATCAAAAGTTTAGATAAAAAACCTAGATTTTTATAAAAATAAGATTTTAACCACGAAAATGGTTATGGAATTGGATAGAAATTATATATTTGAGTTCTTGAGATTATGGATAACGTTTTTATCCGAAAATTTCTAGAATCCGGGCACGTGAGCCTGGAGTGAATTTTAGGATTTTTACCATTTTGAATAGAGTAATTTATTTAATAGATGAATTTCGAATTATTGTACATATATTAATTATTTTATATAACTTTTGGATAGTTTCTTATTTTTCGGCATTGAATCGAGAATTTTACGTGACGCGATAATCGGAAAGTGGACTTTAAGATGAGGTAAGTCTCTTGTCTAATCTTGTGAGGGGAAAATTACCCCATAGGGATTAAATTGAATAATTATTGCTAATTGCGGGGGCTACGTACGCACAAGGTGACGAGAGTCCGTACGTAGCTACTATTAATACTAAAGTTCGGGTAGTTTAGGACTCAAAGCATGAATTACTTGTGTAAACGGTATTCCTTGTTTAATTAATATTAATTGCTATATATGAATATATTGTGAATTGTTAGATAAAGATATTAAAGGATGGAAATCTCATGTGCTTGATTTTCTATTTAAATTAATTAATTGATTAAAGAAATTATTCTTCCTCCCGAATTTATCTTATAATAAATATACTCTCCTTCTGGAGGCACATAAGAAAAATGTCCTCCTTTCTTGTGGAGCGGGACAAAATCCTCGGTAGGATAGATGCATCTATGGAATGCGCCGCACGTCCCTCGGCAATGTACACGACACTCTGGATCGGGTCGTACGTTCTCGGAAGAAATCGTGCTTAATAATAATAATTACACGACACTTAAATAGTTATTTCAGCCTGCGAAGCTAATTGATAAATTGGAAAACTCCTTAGAATTTAATGAATTATTATGTTTGCTTGTTAAAGAATTAATTGTTATTCCGGTAAATGATATTTAATTGATAAATTAAAAATTATTTGAATTGAAGGAATTTAATTAATATACTGAGGATTGTTACATTTGAAGGAATTTGATTATTTCCGTTGATTAAATAAATTATTTTAATTTCTGTAAGTCATGCTGATTTAAATATCCTAGTTGTATTTTTATTATTATTATTGAACCATAGTGAGTGTCAAAGTCGGCCATCTCGTTTCTACCACTTCGAGATTAGGCTTGATACTTACTGGGTACACGTTATTTACGTACTCATACTACACTTGCTGCACTTTTTGTGCAGGACCTGAGGCAAGTACTAGTGGGGGACCTATCGTCTTACACCCACGCTATCCAGGGATATAGTGATGAGCTGTCTTTCTGAGCCGTTCTGCAGCTACTAGTGTCTCTCTTTGTATTTTTCATTCTGTCTATTTTATTTCAGACAATATTTAAGGTTTTGTATAATCTACTAGATGCTCATACAATTGTGACACCAAATCTTGGCACACACATGGGTAGAGATTGAGTTTTATTATATTTTTCTTGGTTTTAAATTTTATCAATATATGCTTAATATATTAGTTGGCTTGCCTAACTGTAGTGTTGGGCGCCATCATGACTTATAGGTGAAATTGGATCGTGACAGAAATCATGAAGAAATACTCAAAATCGCCCAAGAACCGAGCTCCAAAAATTCCTAAACGAAATGGCAAAGTGACTGATTTTTGGTTCTTATGTTTCTGCCCAGTTCTGCTTCTGTGAGCACTGTTCACGCTTCTGCGGATACTGTTCATGCTTTTGCGCTGCCTCCGCTTCTGCGAGTACTGTTCATGCTTCTGCGGGCACTGTTCACGCTTCTGCGATCACTGTTCATGCTGCAGCCCAGAAATTCCAGCAGCTTTTCTTCAAGTCCGAATTGATCCGTTAACCTTCTGAAATCCTCCCGAGGCTCTCAGAACTTTAACCAAATATACCAACATGTCCCAAAATACAATACAAACTTAGTCGAGGCTTTAAAATACGTCAAACAACGCCGAAATTACGAATCGCGCATCGAATCGAATTGTGAGTTTTCAACTCTTCAAACTTCTATATCTTGCGCCGAAACATACAAATCAATCCAGAATAACTTTAAATTTTGCACAGAAGTCATAAATAACGAAATGGTGCTATTCAAATTTTCGAAATCAAAATCCGACCTCGTTATCCAAAATTCAACCTTCGGTCGGTCTTTCCAAAAATCTTCCATTTTTCAACTTTCGCCAAAATACGTCAAATTATCCTATGGACTTCCAAATCCAAATCCGAACATATGCCTAAATCCGAAATCCCTATACGAAGCTATTGACATCATAAAAATTTATTCCGGGGTCGTTTGCTCAAAAGTCAACTCTCCGGTCATCTCTTTCCATTTAAGCTTCTAAATAGGAATTGTTCTTTCAATTCAATTCTAAATCTTTCAAAAATCAAACTCGATTACACCTGCGGGTCATAATACATATTACGAACCTGCTCGAGACCTTAAGATACTAAACGGGGCGTTAATTCTTAAAACGACAAGTCGGGGTCCTTACACTCATGTTGAAAATGTCACACCTGATTTGGTAGCTATTTTCCGCACTTGTGTTTGGGTTTTTACCCCTTTTTTTATTTATAAAAACTCCGGTTATTTAAAATTTCTTAATTCATTTTCTGTTAAATGTTGGAAGTATTTTAAAAATGTTGGCTTGCCTAATATCGCGATAGGCGCCATCACGACGGGTTAGGATTTGGGTCGTGATACTTCTATAGGATTTGAAGGGTATGAATATATGAGAAAGAGAAGGAAAGAAAAATAAATAGTAAAAGTAGGCAAAGATAAAGAAGTGAAAAAAGACTGAGGAAATTAATTGTGGGAATACTGAGAAATAACGTTTAAACTAATACAGTGAAGAGGTAAATTACATGAGAGAAAATTATCAAGACGCAAAGCAATGAGAAAAGGATAAGGAAACGAAGGGTAGATAAACAAGGAAAATGACAAAAGAGAAAGGAACGTCAAAAATATCAAGGTAACGAGAGTATTAAATTAAATTTTTTCTGTTTGCCTTTTCTTTATTTCGAAAAATACATTTAAGTATCTTTGAGTTTTTATCTTTTTATGAAAGTATGTAAAATAACCCTTTCTTATAGATTTATTAATAAATTTTAAAAACGATAAAAATATAACGACCCGGCCGGTGGGTTAGAGAGTTGTAGCCCCGTTCGCTCTTTTACTGCTCTTTTTGTGTTCTACAACTGTTATATGACTTATCGGGTTAATTGGTTCGGGTCTGGAGAGATTTCAGAGTGAATTGAGATATTTAGTCTCTTAATTGAAAGTTTAAGTTGAAACAGTTGACCGCATGTTGAATTATGCGTAAACGACCTCGGACTTGAATTTTGATGGTTCTGTTAGCTCCGTTAGGTGATTTTGGACTTAGGAGCACGTCCGTATTGTGATTTGGAGGTCTATAGTAGAATTAGGTTTGAAATGCCGAAAGTTCGATCGGGGTGGGCTTTTTGATATCGGGATCGGATTGAATTTACGGAAGTTGGAATAGGTTCGTGGTGTCATTTATGACTTGTGTGCAAAATTTGAGGTCAATCGGACGTGATTTGATAGGTTTCAACATCATTTGTAGAATTTGAAAATTTTAAAGTTCATTAGGCTGGAATCCGTGTGTAATTCGTGTTTTGATGTTGTTTGAGGTGATTTGAGTATTCGACTAAGTTCGTATTTGTTTATAAGACTCGTTGGCACATTTGGTTGAGGTCTCGGGGGCCTCGGGTTGATTTCGGGTGATTAACGGACCATGTTCTGAAGTTTGAAGATTGCTGAAGATTGTTCTCTTCTAGTGTAATCGCACCTGCGGAGTGGGAACCGCAGGTGCGAGCCCGCAGAAGCGAAAGAAAGGGGGCTTGGCAGTGGCCGCACGTGCGAGGTCTTTTCCGCACCTGCAAGGTCGCAGAAGCGGGGCTGTTGTGCAGAAGCGGATAGAGAGCGCAGGTGCGGTAGCTGGGAACATAAGTGGTTTCCGCAGATGCGGATATTTTAGCGGATGAGCGGTTCCACAGGTGCGGAAAAATGGCCACAGGTGCGAAAGGCCTAGGCAGAACATATAAATACGAGACTTCAAGATGTTTCACCATTTTCTTCATTTTGAGCTCAGACTTTGGAGGGTTTTGAGAGGGTTTTTGAATAGATTATTGAGATAAGCTCCTTGTGTTCATTTATCTTCAATAATGATATTTTCCCACTGATTTCCCACTTAGTTGGTGTGTTTTCGAGGTGGATTTTGTGGGTTTGAGGCTAGGGATATGGAGAATGAATTTTCGGAATTTGGATGACCATTTGATGTAGGAATGTTGTAAATTTAGTATGGTTAGACTCGTGCGTGAATGGATTTTCGGGTTTGTAACTTTTGTCGAATTTCGAGATGTGGGCCCGGGGTCCGGTTTGAGCCGATTTTGGATTTTAGCTATAATTTAGTATTTTTCTTGTGGAATTGATCCCTTTAGCCTATATTAATTGTATTGTACTGCTTGTGGCTAGATTCAGGACGTTTGGAGACCGATTTGAGAGACAAAGGCATTGTGGAGTAGAGTTTTGTTGCTACTTTAGTTGAATATATAATACTTAAAAATTTAACTTAGGATTTTATAGCAACATATTTAAACTTGAATTTCTATAAATGCAGACACTGCCAAGCTTCAACAATCTAACACAACTACAATTCGATCCGTTATCCACTCGAAATTAACCCGAGGCACCCGGAACCTCAACAAAATATACAAATAAGTCCTAAAATACGATACGAACTTAGTCGAGCCCTCTACAATGATTTGCCCGGTTGTTTTGAGAGTTATAGCCCCGATCCCCTATTTACTGCTTCCCCCGTATCTTGTTCTGCTTATGTGACTTGCCGGGAGGTTTTGTTTTTGGTTTCGGATTATTTTGGGACACTTAGTCCCTATAATGGAAGCTTAAGCCTTAGGATTTTGATCGTAGTCGGAACTGGGTAAAGACGACTTCGGACTAGAGTTTCCTCAGTTCCGTTAGCTCCGTTGGGTGATTTTGAACTTAGGGGCATGTCTGGATTGTGTTTTGGAGGTCTGTAGCTGATTTAGGCTTGAAATGGCGAAAGTCAAAATTTTGGAGATTTTGACCGGTAGTGAACTTTTTGATATCGGTGTCGGATTCCAATTCCGAAAGTTGAAGTAGGTCCGTAATGTTGAATATGATTTGTGTGCAAAATGTTATGTCAATTGGACGTGGTTTGATAGGTTTCGACATCGGTTATAGAAATTTGAAGTTTCAAGTTCATTAAGTTTGGATTGGAGGGTGATTCATATTTTTAACGTTGTTTGATGTGTTTTGAAGGCTTGACTAAGTTCGTATGGTATTTTAGGATTGGTTGGTATGTTTGGTTGAGGTCCCGGGGGCCTCGGGGGTATTTCGGATGGTCAACGGATCATTTTTGGACTTGGAAAAATTGCAGAAAATCTGGTATTTCTGTTGCAGGTTTTTCTTCATTGCATTCGCGAGAGAGGTCATCATTCGCGTAGTGCATCTGGGAGGCCAACTGAGTTTGTTATTCGCGTTTGCGATGTGGTTCCCACGGTCGCAAAGATGTGGAACCTTAAGACCTTTTCTTTCGTGATGGTGGTCCCGCATTCGCATAGGGTTAAACAGTATAAGATTTCGCGTTCGCGAGCGGGATCTCGCATTCGCAAAGAAGAGTTTGGACTGAAGAAATTTTTATGCTTCACGCACGCGAGGGCGTGGCCACGTTTACAAAGAAGGATTTGTCTGGGCAGAATATAAGATTGCAAAACGAGGGTTTAGCTATTTTTATCAAAACTTGAGTTTGGGAGCTCGAATTTGGACGAGCTTTTGAGGTATTTTCCGAGATATCGATTGGGGAATGATTCTACACTTGATTTTGGTTATATCCCACTAATCTATCATTAATTTCATTATTAAATTTCGGATTTGGGTTAAAAATTTGGAAAAAATGGGAAGAAGCTGTTTAACTAAGATTCTGGGTTTTGATTGGGATTTTGACATCGAATTTGGATATTTTTGTACGAGTGAACTCGTGAGTGAATGTGTATTCATATTTTGTGACTTTTATCTAATTCCGAGATGTGGGCCCGGGTCGACTTTTTGGGGCGATTTTCTGATTTCTTGCTTAAGTCTTGATTTCATTAATTACATTAGTTTCTTATAATTATATTTATGGTATGTAATTGGTTTTTGCTAGATTTGGGCCATTCGGAGTCGGATATTCGTAGAAAAGGCATTGTTATCGATTGATTGAGCTTGGTTCGAGGTAAATGGCTTACATAAACTTGTATGGGAAAACTCCCCTTAGGATTTGGTACTGTTTTGATATGTGAGCGCGGTGTATGTGAGGTGACGAGTGCGTACACGGGCTATTTGTTGAAAAATCCGATTTTTACTGAGTAATAACATGTTTCTTCTTATTTGAGTTATACTAGCATGTGTAATTATCCTATTTATCTTAGAATAACATGTCTATGTGTCTTAAATGCTTATCTGAACTTTGTGCATCATGCTTAGGTGATTTTCCTGCTTTTCTCTTGACTTGTACTTAGTCTAAACTATAGGATCTCTGCTGTAACTGTTATTTCCATTGTTTGAGCTGCGTATTTACTTTGGGACTATATAACGGTATTCTGGGAGATTCCCTGCATATTTATTTTGGGACTACGGGACGGTATCCCGGGAGATCCTCTGCATATTTACTTTCGGACTACGGGACGATATCCCGGGAGATCCCCCTGTATATTTACTTTGGGACTATGGAACGGTATTCCGGGAGATCCCCCTGCACATTTACGTTTGGGACTACGAGACGGTATGTCGAGAGATCCTCTGTTGATATTTTTGTGTACTGTACTATTATTCTTCTGTGATTTCCTTCTGGCTAAATTTCAGTCTTTATTTTACTGCGATATTTTGTTTCGTCTTATTTATTATATATATACCAGTAGGGCACTGACCTGACCTAGCCGCTACTCGATTAAGGTTAGTCTTGGCACTTATTGGGTACCGTTGTGGTGTACTCATACTACTCTTCTGCACATGTTTTCATGTGCAGATCCAAGTACCTCCTTCTAGCCTCGTCATTAGTTGCATACATGTTGCAATTAGTTGTTAAATTTTGTGTTTTCATTTCATTATTCCGCAATGTTAGGCTTACCTAGTCGTAGAGACTAGGTGTCATCATGATATCTCACGGAGGGAGGATTTCGGTCGTGGCAAGTTGGCATCAGAACTCTAGGTTCATAGGTGTCGTGAGTCACAAGAAGGTTTAGTAAAGTCTCACGGATCGGTACGGAGACGTCTGCACTTATCTTCGGGAGGCTATGGAACTGTTAGGAAAATTTCACTTCTTTTGATTCCTTGTGCGAAATTGTTGACTACGAAATTCTAAACTTCTGTCTTGTATTCTCTCACAAACGGTGAGGACACGTACAACCGAATCAGATGACCAGACACCCACGCCCCCTGCTAGAGCCTCCAGAGGCTGGGGCCGGGGCCGGGTAGAGACCGAGGATGCCCACATGGTGCAGCCAGAGCACCCACATGAGCTTCCACAGAGGAGCCACCAGTAGCTACAGTCGAAGCGCAGGCACCAGAGACCCTTGCACATTTCATGAGCATGTTAAGTACTCTAGCTCAGGCATGGTCGTTTCCCCTTGCTCCTACCACCTCTCAGGCGGGGGAAGGAGCATAGACTCCCGCCACCCGTACCCCAGAGCAGCGGGTTCAGGTTGATCAAATTCCAGGGGTTATACCGGTGCCACCTGTAGCCTTAGTTCGGCCCGGGGGTAGGGCAGCAGTTTCTGAGGAGGAGCAGTGTAGGCTCGAGAGGTACAAGAAGTACCACCCTCATCAGAGGATGCTCAAGGATTTCTTGAGGAGTGACACTGTATCCTCCGTACTATAGGCATAGCTGAGATGAGTGGGGTTTCTTTCACTGCATTTCAACTTAGAGGAGCAGCCTATCAGTAGTGGCATGCTTATGAGTTAGACAGTCCAGCTGAGGCAGCTTCACTCGTATGGACTCAGTTGTCGGATATGTTTCTGAGAGAGTATGTTCCTTAGAGCCTCATAGATACATGGCGCGCCGAGTTTGAGCAGTTGCGCCAGGGGCTATGACTGTGTCAGAGTATGCAGTTCATTTCAGTGACTTGGCTAGACATGCACCGGCCTTGGTTTCTACAGTTCGAGAAAGGGTCTGTCGATTTATCGAGGGGCTCCATCCCAGCATCAGGACTAGCATGGCCCGGGAGTTAGAGTTGGATATTTCGTACCAGTAGGTTGTGAGTATTGCTAGCAGAGTGGAGGGCATGCTTGCTCGGGAGAGAGAGGAGAGAGAGGCCAAGAAGTTTCGAGAGTCTGGCCATTAGTTTGGTGCTTGTGCCCCAGCTGCAGTTTGACATAGTAGGGGCTATGTGAGTCGCCCCGTTCATTCAACTCTTCCAGCCCCCGGTGGTATTCTGGCTACTCCTAGGGCCCAGGAGCCTAATTATGCACCGCCAGTATCTAGTGTGCCTCCTACACGGGGTGTTTTCACCGGTCAGTCCAGCAGACCTGGCCCGAGCTAGTCACAGTAGCCACGCCCTCCTAGATCTTGTTTTGAGTGTGGCGACACTCGCCATATGGTGAGGGATTGCCCCAGACTTAGGAGGGGTGCACCTCCACAGACTTCTCAGGCACCGCATGCTTCACCGGGTCCTCAGGCTATGGTTATAGCACCAACTACTACTCCACCTGCTCAGCCAGCTCGAGGTGGAGGTCGGGGAGGTAGAGGTCGCCCTAGAGGGAAAGGCCAGGCCAGATACTATGCCCTTCCTGCTCGTACAAAGGCGGTTGCTTCCGACTCTGTCATTACATGTATTGTTTCGATCTGTCATAGAGATGCGTCAGTTTTATTTGATTCAGGCTCCACTTATTCCTATTAGTCCTCTTATTTTGCTCCGTATTTAGGAGTATCCCGTGATTCTATGAGTTCTCATGTTTATGTGTCTACACCTGTGGGAAATTCTATTATTGCTGACCGTGTGTATCGGTCGTGTTTGGTTGTTATTAGTGGTTTTGAGACCAGAGCCAATTTATTATTGCTCAGTATGGTAGAAGTTGATATTATCTTGGGCATGGACTGGTTGTCGCCCCATTATTCTATTCTTAATTTTCACACCAAGATCGTGACGCTGGCTATGTCAAGCTTACCGTGGTTAGAGTGGAGAGGTACCTTAGATTATACTCCCAGCAGAGTTATTTCATTTCTTAAATCTCAACAAATGGTTGAGAAGGGGTGTGACACATATATAGCTTATGTGAGAGATGTTAGTATTGATACCCCTACAGTTGAGTCAGTCCCAGTAGTAAGGGATTTCCCTGATGTTTTCCCAGCTGATCTGCCGGGTATGCCACCCGACAGAGATATCAACTTGGTATTGATTTGTTGTTGGGCACTTAGCCCATCTCTATCCCTCTATATCGTATGGCTCCTCCTGAGTTGAAGGTGTTGAAGGAACAGTTACAGGAATTGATTGATAAGGGCTTCATTCGGCCAAGTGTGTCACCTTGGGGGTGCTCCGGTCTTGTTGTGAAGAAAAATGATGGTTCTATGCGTATGTCCAAGATTGAAGATTCGGGAGCCAGATATCCCGAAGACTGCTTTCAGGACTCGGTATAGTCATTACAAGTTCCTTGTGATGTCATTTGGACTGACCAATGCCCCAACAACAATTATGCATTTGATGCACAGTGTATTTCGGCCCTATCTTAATTCATTCATCATTGTGTTTATTGACGACATTCTGGTGTACTCCCGGAGTCGGGAGGATCATGAGCAGCACTTGAGGGAAGTGCTTCAAACCTTGAGAGAAAAGAAGTTATATGCAAAGTTCTCAAAATGTGAGTTCTTGTTAGATTCCATGGCATATTTGGGTCACGTAGTGTCGAGTGAAGTGATCAAGGTAGATCCAAAAAAAGTGGAAGCAGTGCAGAGTTGGCCCAGACTGTCCTCAGCTACAGAGATCCGGAGTTTTCTTGGTTTGGCGGGGTATTATCGTCGATTTGTTGAGGGATTCTCATATATTGCATCACCTATGACTAGGCTGACCCAGAAGGGTACTCCGTTCAGGTGGACAGAGGAGTGTGAGATGAGATTTAAAAAGCACAAGACAGCTTTAACTACAGCCCCAATATTGGTATTGCCTATAGTTTTAGGGTCTTATACTGTTTATTGTGATGCGTCGCGGATTGGTCTCGGTGCGGTGTTGATGCAGGACTATAGGGTGATTGTTTACACGTCCAGACAGCTGAAGATGCATGAAAAGAACTATCCTATCCATGACCTTGGGTTAGCAGCTATTGTTCGTGCCTTGAAGATTTGGCGGCACTATTTGTATGGTGTCCCTTGTGAGATCTACACTGATCGCGGGAGTTTGGAGTATCTGTTCAAGCAGAAGGATCTCAACTTGCGCTAGCGGAGGTGGTTATAGCTGCTTAAGGATTATGATATCACTATTCTGTACCATCCCGATAAGGCCAATGTGGTGATCGATGCCTTGAGTCGCAGGGCAGG
This sequence comes from Nicotiana otophora, assembly GCA_000715115.1. Taxonomy (NCBI): domain Eukaryota; kingdom Viridiplantae; phylum Streptophyta; class Magnoliopsida; order Solanales; family Solanaceae; genus Nicotiana; species Nicotiana otophora. Next base: position 15,811 of record AWOL01S0036782.1, on the reverse strand, counting down.
GAGTTTGAGGAGCTTAGCATATTTACCAGCAGCAGAGAGGCCATTGGCATTGGATATTCAGGCCTTGGTCAACCAGTTTGTTAGACTGGATATTTCTGAGCCGGGTTGAGTTTTGGCTTGTGTTGTCTCTAAGTCTTCTCTTTATGATCGTATCAGGGAGTGTCAGTATGATGACCCCCATTTTCTTCTCCTTAAGGACACGGTTCAGCACGGTGATGCAGGGCAGGCTATGTGTGCCCAATGTAGATGAATTGCATGAGTTGATTCTTCAGGAGGCTCACGGCTCGTGGTACTCCATTCATCTGGGTGCCACGAAGATGTATTAGGACTTGGGGAATCATTATTGGTGGAGGAGAATGAAAAAGGACATAGTGGAATATGTAGCCTGGTGTCTAAATTACCAGCGGGTGAAGTATGAGCATCAGCGGCCTGGTAGATTGCTTCAGAAGTTAGAGATTCAGGAGTGGAAATGGGAGCGGATCACTATAGATTTTGTTGTTGGACTCCCACGGACTCAGCGGAAGTTTGATGCAGTTTGGATGATTGTGGATAGGCTGACCAAGTCAGTTCATTTCAATTCTGTAATGACTACTTATTGTTCCGAGCAACTGGCTCGAGTTTATATCCGTGAGATTGTCAGGCTTCATGGCGTACCGGTATTTATTATCTCTGACCGGGGTACGCAATTTACGTCACGGTTCTAGAGAGTCGAACAACATGAGTTAGGTACTTGGGTTGAGTTGAGCACAAAATTTCACCCTCAGACGGACAGACAATCCGAGCGCACTATTCAGATACTGGAGGATATTCTTCATGTGTGTGTGATGGAGTTTGGAGGTTCTTGGGATCAGTTCTTGCCACTTGAGGAGTTTGCCTACAACAACAGTTATCAATCCAGCATTTAGATGGGGCCGTATGAGGCTTTGTATGGTAGGTGGTGCGGTCCCCAGTGGGTTGGTTCGAGCCGGGTGATGCTAGATTATTGGGTACGAACTTGGTTGAGGATACTTTGGAGAAGGTTAAGGTGATTCAGGATAGAATTCGCACAGCCCTGTCCAGACATAAAAGTTATGCAGATCAAAAGGTTCACGATGTTGCATTCATGGTTGGAGAGCAGGTCTTGCTCCGAATTTTGCCTATGAAGGGCGTTATGTGGTTCGGAAAGAAGGGCAAGCTGAGCCCAAGGTGCATTGGTCCATTTGAGGTGTTGCGGCGAGTTGGGGAGGTTTCTTATGAGTTTGCCATGCCTCCCATCCTAGCAGGGGTTCATCCAGTATTCCACATTTCTATGCTCCGGAAGTATCATGGTGATCCATCTCATGTGTTGGATTTCAACTCAGTCCAATTGGACAAGGATCTATCTTATATTGAGGAGCCAGTGGCTATTTTGGACAAACAGGTTTGAAAGTTGAGGTCAAAACGCATTGCTTCAGTAAAGGTTCAGTGGAAGGGTCAGCCGGTCGAGAAGGCGACTTGGGAGACCGAGCATGATATGCGCAGCCGTTATCCCCATCTTTATGTCTCTACGCTCGTTCGAGGACGGACGATTGTTTTAAGAGGGGGAGGATGTAATGATCCGGCCGGTCATTTTGAGAGTTATAGCCTCGATCCCCTATTTAGTGTTTCCCCCGTATCCTTTTCTGCTTATGTGACTTACCGGGAGATTTTGTTTTTGGTTTCGAAGTGTTTTGGACAATTAGTCCCTAAATAGAAGCTTAAGCCTTAGAATTTTGACCATAATCAGAACTGTGTGAAGACGACTCCGGAATTGAGTTTCATCAGTTCTGTTAGCTCCGTTGGGTGATTTAGGACTTAGGGGCGTGTCTGGATTGTGTTTTGGAGGTCTGTAGCTGATTTAGGCTTGAAATGGCGAAAGTCAATTTTTTGGAGATTTTGACCGGTAGTGGACTTTTTGATATCGGGGTCGAATTCCGATTCTGTAAGTTGGAGTAGGTCCGTCATGTTGAATATGACTTGTGTGCAAAATTTGAGGTCAATTGGATGTAGTTTGATAGGTTTCAGTATCGGTTGTAGAAATTTGAAGTTTAAAGTTGATTAAGTTTGGATTGGAGGGTGATTTATGCTTTTAGCGTTGTTTGATGTGATTTGAAGGCTCGAAAAAGTTCGTATGGTATTTTAGGACTAGTTGGTATGTTTGGTTGAGGTCCCGGGGGCCTCGGGTGTGTTTCGGATGCTCAACAGGTCATATTTGGACTTGGAAAAATTGCAAAACATCTGGTATTTTTGTTGCAGGTTTTTCTTCAGCACGTTCGCAAGAGAGGTCTCGCGCTTGCGTAAAGCATCGGGGAGGCCAGCTGAGTTTTTTCTTCACGTTTGTGATGTGGTTCCCGCATTCGCGAAGATGTGGAACCTTAAGACCTACGCGTTCACGATATGGGCCTTGCGTTCTCCTAAAGGAACGGGCAGATGAAGCTCCAGGCATTTAGCCTACGCGTTTGCGATGGTAGTCCCGTGTTCGCGTAGGGTTAGACAATATAAGCTTCCACGTTCATGAAGAAGAGTTTGAACTGAAGAAAGTTTTATGCTTCGCGAACGCGAGGGTGAGCCGCATTCGCGAAGAAGGATTTGTCTCGGCAAAATAGAAGATTTCATAACGAGGGTTTAGCCATTTTTATCAAAACTTGAGTTTGGGAGCTCCGATTTTGTCACGACCCAAAATTCATTAAAGGTCGTGATGGCGCCGGACACCGCTGTCAGGCAAGCCAAAAATAATTAGTTAATTAAATTATCTTTTAATATTTCTGAAAACATAAATTTCCTTCAATTTACTTGTAATAAATGAACTTTAAGGAATAACATTAACGTTTACCAATTTCAATACTAAATATCCTATAATCATCCCAGAACCCAGTGTCACAAGTGCACGAGCATTTACTAGGGAGTAAAAATTAAAATACAGCATCTGTCTAAAATACAAATTAGACAGGAAAAATATAAATAACTCTGAAGGAGACTCTGTTGGCTGCGGATCGTAATACAGAATGCAGCTCACCTAACTCCCCATATTTTAACCACACCTCTACGCCCACAAGGCTGCTAGACATATATGTACCTGCACAATAAAATGCGCAGCAAGTGCAGCATGAGTACGCAAATAACGTGTACCCAGTAAGTATCAAGCCTAATCTCGAAGAGGTAGAAAAGAGATGGTCGATTTTGACACTCACTAAGAGTCAATAATAATAAGTAACATAAAAATAGAAATATTTTTATCTTCATGATTCACAGAGTTAGCAATAATTTTATTGAACCAGCAGAAGTAATTAAATTCCTTCAAATGCAACAATTTCTAATCTATTAATTAAATTCCTTCAAATGCAACAATTCTCAATCTATTAATTAAATTCCTTCAAATGCAACAATTTCTAATCTATTAATTAAATTCCTTCAAATGCAACAATTTCTAATCTATTAATTAAATTCCTTCAAATGCAACAATTTCTAATCTATTAATTAAATTCCTTCAAATGCAACAATTTCTAATCTATTAATTAAATTCCTTCAAATGCAACAATTTCTAATCTATTAATTAAATTCCTTCAAATGCAACAATTTCTAATCTATTAATTAAATTCCTTCAAATGCAACAATTTCTAATCTATTAATTAAATTCCTTCAAATGCAACAATTTCTAATCTATTAATTAAATTCCTTCAAATGCAACAATTTCTAATCTATTAATTAAATTCCTTCAAATGCAACAATTTCTAATCTATTAATTAAATTCCTTCAAATGCAACAATTTCTAATCTATTAATTAAATTCCTTCAAATGCAACAATTTCTAATCTATTAATTAAATTCCTTCAAATGCAACAATTTCTAATCTATTAATTAAATTCCTTCAAATGCAACAATTTCTAATCTATTAATTAAATTCCTTCAAATGCAACAATTTCTAATCTATTAATTAAATTCCTTCAAATGCAACAATTTCTAATCTATTAATTAAATTCCTTCAAATGCAACAATTTCTAATCTATTAATTAAATTCCTTCAAATGCAACAATTTCTAATCTATTAATTAAATTCCTTCAAATGCAACAATTTCTAATCTATTAATTAAATTCCTTCAAATGCAACAATTTCTAATCTATTAATTAAATTCCTTCAAATGCAACAATTCTCAATCTATTAATTAAATTCCTTCAAATGCAATAATTCTCAATCTATTAATTAAATTCACAGGCTGCAATTAAAAATTAGCAAAGTATCGAATAATTATTATTATTAGGCACGATTTCTACCGAGGTCGTACGGCCCGATCCAGAGTATCGTGTACACTGCCGAGGGACGTGCGGCGCGATCCATAGATGCATCTATCATGCCGAGGCGTTCGTCCCGCTCCACAAGAAAGGAGGACATTTTCTCATGTACCTCCGGAAAAAGAGTATATTTATTATAAGATCAATTCGAGAGGATGAACAATTTCTTTTAATAATTAATTAATTTAAACAGAAAATTAAGCATATGAGATTTTCATCTTTTAATATTTTTCCCTAACAATTCACAATATATAATTAATTTTAATTAAACAAAGAATATAATTTACACAAGTAATTCATGATTTGAGTCCTAAACTACCTGGACTTTTAACATAAATAGTAGCTACGCACGGACTCTCGTCATCTCGTGCGTACGTAGCCCCCACAATTAGCAACAATTATTAATTTAATCACCTATGGGGTAATTGTCCCCTCACAAGATTAGACAAGAGACTTATCTTGTCTCAAAGTCCGCTTTCCTGTTAAAATATCACGTAAAAACCTCAATTAGGTGGCGAAATATACGAAACTATTCAAACGTTATATAAAATAATTAATATATGTTCAATAATTCGAATTTAGGCTATTAAATAAATTACCCTAACAAAAAATGATAAAATTCTTAAAATTTATCCCGGGCCCACGTGCCCGGATTTTGAAAATATTCGGATGAAAATGTTACCCATAATCTCAAGAACTCAAATATATAATTTCTATCCAATTCCATAACCATTTTCGTGGCTAGCATACCTATAATCTATGTATTTAACTCAATATGTGTAAAACTAACTTACCTCCAAATTGCTAGTTGAAATCTCCTCTCAAAAAGCTTAGAAATCGCCCAAACATGGATGAAAAACGAACAAAAATGGACTGAGCTTCGTCCGTTTTAAGGTTCTGCCCAAATAGGTTTTTCGCACCTGCGGAGGAGTACTGCACATGTGGCTCTCACACCTGCGAAAATTTCTCGCAGATGCGCATTTATCCCCTTTGGCCTGGCACCGCACCTGTAGACAAATTGCTCGCTTCTGCGCAAGCGCGGGTGCGCCCATTCCTTCACACGTGCGTATCCCTCCGCTTCTGCGCACAAGTCCTTCGCACCTGCGCGTTCGCAGGTGCGCCAAAATACTTCGCATCTGCGGCTACTGGGCAGCCCCTCTCCTTCGCACCTGCGAGCTCACACTTGCAGCTGGCCAATGCGCAGGTGCGATTCTGACATATGCTGGAAGCTTCAGTTCTGGCTCCCAATTTCTAACTTGGTCCGAGCCTCGTCCGATTGATACTTCGGGTCCCCGGGACCCCGCCCGAATATTCCAACAAGTTTAAAATCATAAAACGGACTCGCTCGAACCCTCGGAACGTGTAAAACAACATCAAAACTAAGAATTACACCTCAAACCAAATTGATTCAACTTAACATTTTTAGTTCTTTAATTTGACCTAACGGAGCTATAAAAATTTCCGGAACTGAATTCCGACTCCGGTATCGAAAAGTCAACTCCCTAGTCAAACTTCCAAACTTAAATTCCTATTTTAGCCATTTCAAGCCTAATTTAACTACGTACTTTCAAATATAATTTCGAACACGCTCCTAAGTCCAAAATCATCATACGGAACTGTTCGAATCATCAAAATTCTATTTCGGGGTCGTTTTCTTAAAATGTTGACCGAAGTCAAACTTAGTATTTTAAGGCCAACTTAAGGAACCAAGTATTCCGATTTCAACCCGAACAGTTCCAAATCCCGAACCAACCATCCCCGCAAGTCATAGATTTATAAAAGCACATAAAGGGAATTTTATTTAAGAAAAAAGAGTTCTAAAAGTCAAAATGACCGATTGGGTCATTACATATAAGTACGTATTAAACGGAAAGAAGGCAAGAGAAAAAGAAAAACAAAGTAGTCGTGGATAAAAATAAAAATAAAAAGTACCCGTGGATATATATGATCGTTTCTTAAGAATAAGCTGGAAATGACGGCGAAATAAAATAGAAAGAAGAAAGAAATGATGGCTTTGCATGGCTTGCTGCTTCCTATTACTGGTGCAGTATCGGACCCTCGCCCAATCACCACCCCAAAAAGCCCCCTCCTTCTCACTCTCTTTTTGTATCAGAAAAGGAATGCAGCTATAGTTTTTTGGCACTTATGAACGTATTTTCAGCTCAGCAAATTTTACGTTGATTTCAAAATCAATAGTTTAGTTTACTTTCTTTATTAACATCAAATAATAAGAATCTTATTTCATTAGTTTGTCAAAAAACCTTTGAAGGTTTTCTAGCAATTGGGTAAAACGTAACCGGCCAGAAAGATTGTCTTTTGTTTATATTGTTGTGATTGTAAATTATTTTGTACAACTAAGGCGTAAATTATTTTGTACAACTAATCAATTATAATATAATATAGCTTTTGTGGACTTTAAGCCCTTTACATCTATATACTTTTTTAGACAAAAAAAAAAAAAAAAAAAAAAAAAAAAAAAAAAAAAAAAAAAAAAAAAAAAAAAAAAAAAAAAAAAAAAAAAAAAAAAAAAAAAAAAAAAAAAAAAAAAAAAAAAAAAAAAAAAAAAAAAAAAAAAAAAAAAAAAAAAAAGGAGTGAAGTAAATTAATAAATAAATAAATAAATAAACGAAGAATGTTAGTAGTAATGGATGTGAAAATGGACTTAAAGATCTAACTTGATGGTTTAAACATATGTTGCATGTAGTTAAGAGTGAGTTTTGGTGTGAAATAGCACGGGCTATCTAATTTTCGGACTGATAATTGAAAAATAGTCAGCTGTAAGCATATGAATTTTATCGAATTTAAATTCATAAAATAATTTGGACCATATTAAATTCAAGACACTAGTCCAAACAAATATTGTGGCTAATAAATTGGGTTAATTATTTAAATCCAAAATATACGTGTTGGGCTAGTATATTTAATTGGACTACAAATTAAATAACAAGCCAACTTCATTAGCCCAAGGTCCAAATGGCTATTAGCCCATCTTAAAACCCAGGCTCATGCCACATGTCAAGTGATGTGGCGATTCAAGTCAAAGGAACGGGCCAATAAAATCATGTCACGTATCAAATGATGTGGGAATCCAAGTAAAATTAACGATCCAATGAAATCATGCTATGTGTCAAGAGAAGGTGGCATACCAAATCAAATCAACAACCAATAGAGTTGTGCCAAGTGTCTAGATGGTATTGGTCAGTTCAAACGGACCAATCAAATCGCAGAGCCACACCATTTCCTACATCTATAAATAGAGGTCTTTATAAGCTAGAAGACACCAGAAAAGATAACAAGAAGCAAGCAGAGAGCTCGTGGATCAAACACTGCAAATTTCTCTACAAGCTGCAAGTTCAAGCACTCAAGCTACAAGTTCAGGTTCAAGTTCAAGATCAAGAATAAAGCCAAATAAAATACCAAGGCGTTCAAGATCAAATGCTTGTTCGTGATCAAATCCAAATTCAAGCTCAAGAAGGAGATTCAAGATCAAGCTTTACAAGCCCTTGAATCAAAATCAAAATCAAGCTCATCAGGATAGTTTATATTCTTGAAGAATCAGAGGAATACCATAGAGATTGTAACACTTTCATTTATTGAAATCAAGTACTACTTTTGTTACGCAATTTTCCAGTCTTGATTATTTATTTTTCTCGACGCGAAAATTTGTTGTTATAGAGAGGTAGAGATTGTCTCACCGGGCGTGCAAGAAATTTGTAACAACAAATTTTCGCGTCTAGAAAAATAAATAATCAAGACTAAAAAATTGTGCAACAAATGTAGTATTTGATTTCAATAAATATTGCACCAATCCACTTCCCCGGCCATGGATCAATTCAATCGCACACAACTAAAATTATAATCTTTTTATTAGGCAAAATGAACAAAGACCGGATGGAACTATTGAATGCATGGGTAATGAGGCTCTAAAAATATTGTTAGGCGGGCTCCAAACGTTGGGCGTTAGGCATGTGTTTCGGACGTTTGGGGCGTACGCTTCACAGAACTGAGCCCCATACATGAGCCCCAGGGTATTTTACAAGTGCCCGTCCATGACGAGCCCCATGCGAGTCCCAGAAATGCCTTTTCAAACACTTTTGTACCTTAATCAGCACTCCTTCATTTATTTGATGTCAAACGAAAATTAGGACAGAACCAACATACCTACAATACTTTACAAACAAAAAAAAAACATAACGCATGATATAAACTAGTTGTCATATATATAAAGTTGCACTTTCAAGAATAACTATACAGAAGATAGAAGATTCCTTATGCATAAATTAATTTTTAATGCATTAATTCATACATTTCCTAATACTGGAAACGGGAATCAACACGTAATGAATCAAAACAAAAAGCTTTATTTATTAGATTTATTCTTTTTTTAAATCAAAACAACTTAACAGTGTACAACAACAACAACAACAACAACCCAGTATAATCCCACTAGTGGGGTCTGGGGAGGGTAGTGTGTACGCAGACCTTACCCCTACCCTGGGGTAGAGAGGCTGTTTCCAAATGACCCTCGGCATCCTTCCCTCCAAGAACTCCCCACCTTGCTCTTGGGGTGACTCGAACTCACAACCTCTTGGTTGGAAGTGGAGGGTGCTTACCATCAGAGCAACCCACCTTGTCTAAAAGAAACATGTACACTTAACAGTGTACATGTAGAAAATTTCAAAAAGAAACATCAAACAAACCTGATTTAAAGAGGAAAGTCAAGAAGTAGAAATGGAAAGGGGGAAATACCAGATGATAAACTGGGCTGATCTTACAAATGGTGAGGCAGGGAAATGGCTTTTTGTTCATTGGTCTGACTTTGCCAAAAGTAAATGTTAATCACATGAGGGAGGAAGATGTTTAATTAGTGCTCGACTCGAGGGGTACTAGATTGGATTTGGACTGTTGCACTATAGCAAAGACAAATTCTATGGTAAAATTTCTCATAAGCAATTATAATGTTTTATTAATAGCATAACAATAAATAATTATTGCATGACTAGTTAGTATTGTGTGTCATTAACTACGTAAAGGAAATAATACTCATATAGCTAATGTTGAGCTTAATATAATATTCAATCAACATTGGATTATTTTGTACGAGATTATACTGAGACTAGTTTATTTGTTTATTAAATTAGCGTTATAGTCCTTTTCTGATACCTGAATATTTAAGATATAAATTGAAGGCAACTAACTTAGTCACATATTTTCAATCATAAATTATTTTTTACTAATAAGCAGGTCAAGGATTATTCTAGTCTATATTTTACCTCAAAATTCGATGCACTTTGAGTCAAAGATTTGAGAAAAAATGACATTGTACGGCCGCTGCCAAAATAATACTCGAAAAAGTGTATAAAATATATATAATTTTTGTGTATATATACATTATGTATGTTATATATATAAAAAAATTATACATACTTTATAAACTTTTTCGGCAAACGGATGTAAATAGTTTCTGGCGCGGGCTAAAAATGATAATACCCCAAGTTTTGACTCTCCCATCTTAGTTATTTTCTCAAGATCTATAGTGATTGATACTTAATTTTGACCCTCTCGTCTTAATTATTTTCTTAAAATTTCTAGTAATTTTATTTTTATCGTTTTAGGATTTCAATAAATTTATGTGAAAGTGTTATTTTACTTACTTTCATAAAAAGATAAAAGTTATAAGACACTTCAATTTATTTTCGAAATAAAGAAAAGGCAAACAGAAAAATTTTAATTTATTATTCTCATTACCTTGATATTTTTTGACGTTCCTTTCTCTTTTATCATTTTCCTTGTTTATCTACCCTTCGTTTCCTTATCCTTTTCTCATTGCTTTGCATCTTGATAATTTTCTCTCATGTAATTTACCTCTTCACTATATTAATTTAAACGTTATTTCTCAGTATTCCCACAATTAATTTCCTCGGTCTTTTTTCACTTCTTTATCTTTGCTTACATTTACTATTTCTTTTTCTTTTCTTCTCCTTCTCATATATTCAGACCCTTCAAAATTCAAATCCCATGGAAGATAAATTAAAAATTGGTATCCTTTATTAACATAACTAAATTATGAATAACCCCTAAAGTCAGTTTCTATTATCCTTTCTTAACATAACCAAGTCAACTCCCCTTTCTCCTCACTAATACTTTGAGTGAACAGAGACAAAAATATTTACATTAAATGCAATAGTGATATTAATTGACAAGGACATGCAGATAACACAAAAAGGGAAAGAAAGAAAGAAACTATAATAAAAGGAGACAGGGTTGTTACTTGTTAGAGAATATAAAAGGGAAATGAGTCGTTTTTCTGGTCTCTGTCATTCGCAAAATTTGTTTCATCAGACATAAACGACAAATGCCAGTTGTTCAACGGCAAGCGCGTGAAATAAAACCCGACGCTCTACGCCCTTTTCCCTACCCTATTTATCCCCCGGGAACCTTTTCCATTAGCTAACGCTCGAAACTTAAACAATTGAAAACTTTGTCTTTCTCTAACGCAAGTGTAGAGAGAAGTAGGCAAAAGGGAAGAAACAAGGTCTTTTTAAATTTCATTTCTTAGCTCCACCAGTATATGATCTATGTTATGAGCTCTCTAGGGTTATGGTGTTATTATGAACTCTCTAGATTTATGGTGTTAAAAGGTTGACGAAAGTGTTTGAGAAAAGCTTTGAAAAGTTAGTTTTCTTTAAAGATTTTCAAAAAGTGTAGAGAGAAGTAGGGAAAAGGGAAAGAGACTACTGTCTTTTTGATTTATACTTCTAAGCTCAAAGCAGTCCCTTTTCTCTTGAAAGGTTAAGGAGATCTCTCAGTAAGGTGAAAAAGGCAGTAAAAAGTTTATTTTTCAAAAGGGTTTTCAGACTGAAGTCTAGAGAGAAGTAGGGAAAATGGAAGGAGACTGAATCTTTCTGATTTACATTTCTGAGTTCAAAGTATTTGGAGAAAAGCATTTTAACATTGGTACTTAGCACTACAAGAAAATAAGGCTATGACGAACATTTTATAAATGTCATTATATGTCATATAAATGTCGCAAAATCATTAACCGACATTTAATTTACAATTAAAACAAGTGTCGAAAATTTCAATGTCAGGGAATTTTTTGACATTTAAATTAGTGTCAGTGAATATCTAGTGACATTTGTTTTACGACATTTTGTCAAATGTCAGTAAGCTCTACCCTCAACTTATTTTGTTTTGCGACACAAAACAGAAATGTCGGAAATTACATTTTGTTAATAGTTTTCTATTTTTGGTTTTTCATATTAAAAGAATAATGAATTTTAAAAGATTTTCATGATCAAGAAATCATTTAATACTTCAGAAACCACACACCACAAAAATGAAATAACTAGTCACTTTTGCACTCTTTTGTGAATAACTACAAACTGTAATTATCAAAATATTATATTGTAAGCAACGTAGCAATACATAATTATGTAACAATAAATACATAATCGTGCTCAGCAAATATAAATTCCGTTTATATATCTCTAATATAAATTAAGATCATCGATCTATAATCTATAGAAATAATAATCAGCAGTAGGGGGTGTTTCTCTAAACTATCGTTTCAAGCATTTTTAATCCAGGTTCTCCAGATTGATCGGCAAGAGACCTTCCTTGAAAAAGTCGTCACCCACGTTGTGCATCCAGTATCACAACCGACGTCACTTATCCATAAATTTAAACTTGGCGAACCTGTAACTCGTTAAAATATAAACAGGTGAAAAGATAAATAATACTCCTCTCTTGAGAAATAAAGAAAGCTAGTTGATAATAATCCTAAATTTCATAATACCTTGTCAATGATCTTTCCCAATTCCATGATTTTCTTGACTTTTGCAAATGGGAATGTGGATGTTCTCTAGGAATCCAAGAACAATCTTGTCAAAGGCGAGAGGCGGCCAGGGTTCTGAGAGAAGAATTAAAGTGAGGCCTAATTTGTTGGTAATACCGGAAAATAGTCTTAAAATCCTTAGGGTTTTAAGAGAAGAATTAGAGTGAGGCCTAATTTGCTTTTTGGTAATACCATAAAATTGTCTTAAAATTTCCCTAACATCCGTCAATCAAGCTTAGGATATAAATGCGGGAACCTTTCCATTATTAGTTCTAAATGTCACAAAGTCTACTTTATTGTGACAATTACAATCAACTATCAGAATAATTCTGTCATTTTCCTTATTTTCTATTATTTGTTATAAATATCACTAAAGTCATTTTAGTTCTAATTTTCCTTATATTCTTGGTAGTGATTTTAAGTATATAATTTTATCATAAAGAATAATGTTTTTTTCCTTCTAGACAAAGAATGATTTAACAACGAATAAATGTAGGAAAATTTTCAACTTTAGATGTAAATATTGTTAATTATTGACTAATATATGACATTTAAAATAAAAGCTATTTTTTGACATTTTGTATCAAATGTCGTTGTTTTTACGATATTTTGTATTAAATGTAGTTATTTTATGATATTTTGGATTAAATATCGTTATTTTACGATATTTTATATCAAATGTCGTTGGTTTTACGATATTTTATATCAAATGTAGTTGATTGTATGACATTTTATATCAAATGTCATTAATTTTACGATATGTTTTCATAAATGTCAGAAATTCTTCTTTTCCCCAACATTTATTTCAAATGTCACCAAATAAAGTCGCATCCTCACTTTCTTGTAGTGTAGGTACGTAAGCCAGCATTTGATTTCTGCGTTTGTTGTATTTAGCATACTGATTAGGTTCTTCTATTTAATGCATTGCTATTTTTGTGGCAGATTTACCGCTCCCAAGAAACTGATAGTGCTAGTTTGATTAATTTGCATATATAACAAAAACAATTCTGCATAACTAATAAATAATATTGTGTTAGATTAACTACGCAAGGGAAAATACTTCATATAATTAATGTTGAGATTAATATTATCAATCAACATTGTATTATTTATTACCACATTATATTGAGATTAATATTACTTATGCGACCAGGGGCGAAGCTAGAGTGTTGGAAACGAGTTCGATCGAACCCAGTAGCTTTAGTTCGAATTTTATATTTGTCTTAAAAAACTCATTAAATATGTATGAATTATTAATTTAGAACTCAATAACATAAAACGAGCAGAATCTCAAATCTTAAGCTTAAAATACTGATTGCGCCTCTAACACCTGCTAAATGATATGTTACTATTGATCACATCATCAACACTATAAGTACTAGTCATAGAGTTTCGAAGGTTGAGAATAAAAAACTAACCAAATTCATTTGGAGAATATGGGATACTGAAGTCTACTTTCCAAGAATACCGATTTTTTTTTATGTATAGTCAGATCTCTCTATAACAACATCCCTATATAACAAGACTTCACTATAAAAGCCATGTTTTTTCGGAACCAAATTTCATGTTATAATATAATATATGTTCTATATAACAACACTTCGCTATAACATCCAAAAATATTCAGAAAAAACGAAGTTGTTATAGAGAAATTTGACTGTTTAATGTGTTGAGCGAAGAGAGATACATCTTTACATTAAATGCCAATGTAATATTTACAAGGACATGCAGATAACACAAAACAAAAACTAAAGACAAAAAAGGAAAAAGAAAAGGGAGAGAAAGAAAATGTAATAAAAGAATATTATGATTTTTAGAGAGGAAAGGGAAACTTAAATCATTTTTAGTCTGAATTTGTTTCTTCGCGGAGTTACTTTAATTAATTTTATGTCATATATGCTCCGAAGGTAGCATAATATATAAGTTTCATAGGTAAGAAAAAAAGTATTTTACAATACATACTAATGCATTTTGTCACTTGTGTCATACCAAAGACATTCTTATGGGGTCGTTTAGTTTGCCATACTAACATATATAAACTCCACATAGATAATACTTAGGTTAAGTTATTCAAAATGCTGTGTATTATTTTATGCAAGATAAAATATATAATCAAAGACGAAAATTAATAATATATGGATCAATAAACAACTAAAATTATCAAACTAATCCCATTATTTGAGCGTTTAAAAAATAACAAAACTTGATTTTTAAATATTAAACCATACATTTCTAATCCAATCCTTAGAATTCATACATTAATAATCTTTATATTGCAATTTGTGCATTTATAAACTACTACAATCCCATCTTTAATTCTTTCAAAACTTGTCTTTGAATAAAACTACCCTTGATCCAAATGCCCTTTTTCAATTTTAATTTCATGTATTATTTCTTTCCCCAAATGTCAACCAATGATATATGTTAATTTCACATGGAAAAAGGGTTGAATTTTGTGACTGGAAACTTAATAGAGATTAGGCGTTTGGACAAATGGTATTTGAAATTTGAAATAATGTATGGACATACATTTTACTTGAAACAAATATTATAGTTTTGTGAGCAGAGAAAAAATTGTTTCTAAATTCTTTTTAAAAAATGGTCAAAACCACTTGTTGTTTTTTGAAAAACTCATTTTCGAAAAATTTCTAAAAATCTGCAAAATTTCATGGACACACGTTTTTGAAAGAAAAATTGAAAAAAAAGAAAGAAAATAAATTATGGACAAACGGGGCCTAAAGTTTGAAAAACTCCTTAAACATGTCTTTCAAGCTTCAAATTCTTTATTTCAAGTTGAAGCTGTAAAAACAAACCGATTTTATGGCCAAACGGCAACAAAATATTTGCATGGCTAAACGTTATCAGAAATGCATTAAAAAGATAAATTTTGTGAGTGGAAATATTTTTTTTTCACCGGCTCTCACCACAAATTCAAAGTTGAGAAACCCAGATCAGTTAGTTAAAAGTGATCAGAAAGTGATTAAAATGTATAACAAGAAATAATAAAAATTCAAAAGTTCCAAATTCTTTTTACGCACGCTTGGTAACGAGAATCATAAAACCCAAAAAAGATTATATACACTAATTTTTCAATTGCTAAAAAGAATATATATACCGTAGTAGTAGTACATGCCGCAAAACAAAACAATATAACCATACACAAACTTACACTCACTCATATAACCGTGCGACCTTCTTCTTCAAGCACCCAGTGACAATGGCTAAATATTCTTCTTTCCATTCACCCAAAATTATCTTCACTCTTTAGCTTCCTAAAACCACTATTACTTCATCTTACTAAAAATTACATTTTTAGCCACAAATATGGATTTGCATGAAGCTGGTGGATAGAAACATCAATATTTTTTGCAGTTGTTTTTCTATTTAGAGATCTAAAAGAAAGCTAAAAAAGTTGTTTGGAGGTTGGCTTTGGTCGAATCTGTTGGTTCTAAGGAGTTGTCTACTTCTTCTCCTATTATTTTAGTTTACATACAAATATATTCATATTGTTGTTGAGACGGATGTTTCCTTGATTTCTTCATGCTTTCATATTTGTGTTTCCTTTTTCTTTTGTAAAAGAAAACGATGCAATTGCTTGGAGATACCAAACTGTGTTTCTGTCATTTCTGTTATTCCCGGTCAATATTGCTGTATTTGTAAATATTAATTCTGTAAAATATAAGTTAACG
>AWOL01S0036779.1:0-15405 GCA_000715115.1 Nicotiana otophora | reverse complement strand
TCTCCACTTTACTCTTCGTGAACGCGACACATGCCTCGCGAACGCGATGATTTACTAGCTCATACATTCGCAAACGCGACCACCACCTCGCGAACGCGTAGAACAAGGACCTGGGGTCCCCAACTGCCTCACTCCTCTTTGCGAACGCGACCCTTCTCTCGCATTCGCGATGCACACGCAAACCACACATTCGCGTTCGCGTCCTCCCCTTCGCGAACGCGAAGAATAAAATATCACCACTCAAAAAACACTCTTCGCGAACGCAAGGCCCACTTGCGATCGTGAAAGAGGAAACCATAAGAATGCAGCAACAAATATCAGCAATCTCACCAAGGCCAAAAATAATATGTTAACCACCCGAAACTCACCCGAGGCCCTCAGGACCTCAACCAAACATACCAACGCGTCCCATAACATCATACGAACTTAGTCGAACCTTTAAATCACGTTCAACAACACCAAAAACACGAATTATACACTGATTCAAGCCTAATGAACTTAGAAATTTTCGAATTCCACAAACGACGCCGAAACCTACCAAACCACGTCCGAATGACCTCAAATTCTGCACACAAGTCAGAAATGACACCACGAACCTACTCCAACTTCCGAAAATCCGATCCAACCCCGATATAAAAATTTCCACTGCCGACCAAAATCGCCAAAATTCTAACTTTCGTCAATTCAAGCCTAATTCTACCACGGACCTCCAAATCACATTTCGAACGCGCTCCTAAGTCCGAAATTACCTAATGGAGCTAACGGAACTATCAAAATTCAAATCCGATATCGTTTACACATAAGTCAACTTTCAGTCAACTTTTCCGACTTAAACTTTCAATTAAGAGACTATGTGTCTCAATTCACTCTGAACCCGAACCAACTAACCCGGTATATCATAACATAGCTGAAGAATACAAAAAAAGCAGGAAATGGGGTAATGGGGCTATAACTCTCGAAACGACTAGCTGGGTCGTT
Source organism: Nicotiana otophora (assembly GCA_000715115.1). Taxonomy (NCBI): domain Eukaryota; kingdom Viridiplantae; phylum Streptophyta; class Magnoliopsida; order Solanales; family Solanaceae; genus Nicotiana; species Nicotiana otophora. The sequence continues at coordinate 14,427 of AWOL01S0036779.1, read as the reverse complement.
ACATCATGTAATAGGATGGTTATCTACCATATGCTTACGAAGTTGACCCGTTCCCCTTTGCTTACCTCCGGCCTTATGTTTATAAACTTCTTGACAAATAGTACATCTTACATAATTTTTATCTTCTTCTAGTCTTTCAAAAAATTACCAACACTTACTTCTTAATCTCCGATTCTTCTTAGTAGGGAGAGGAGGCCTACCTATATTACCATGATCCCAACCCCTAATATTTTGACTAGCAGTGCTAGGTATAGGTGGTGGTGTTTCAAGATTATCACGTGACTCAATATCATCTAAATTATCATCTATACCATAATCGTCTTAATGTTGCACATAATCTATATTTAAATTTTCAGGTGAACTTTCAGAAATATGTGTAAAGTAACTAGAAGAACGAGCACCACCTCTTGATCTTTTAATATATTTACTTTTACTAATACCACCCATACTAGTACACGCTATTTTAGCTGCGCTAAATACATTCATTATGTAAATTAAATTTTAAAAATATTAAATTAATAATTTTAAATAATAAAATAAAAATAAACACCAAAGAAGAGAAAGAGATGGAACGAGTGTACCGGGAGTCCGGATGCCGCACTAAATTCGATATTACACTTCAATTGATATTTGATGATACCACACTTCACTTGATAATTGTAATTTTATAGTGGCTATTGTAAATAGTTAATAAAACTTGAAATAATAATTAATTGAGAACTTGAGAGTAATAATCAATTCAATAATCAAGAGGGAATTGAGAGAGAATTAAAGTAGAAGAAGAGAGCAAGTTGTGAGAAAAAATGAAGAAGAGGGGGAGCGGGAGGGCTATTTATAGTTTTTAAAAGGCTAAAAATATAATTTATCAATTATTAAGAGTGGGGGCTATTTTATTAAGGGGTAGGCCGAAATAGTTAAATTTGCAAAAAATGGTCGTTGTCCAACGGTCAATTTTGAATTTGACCGTTGGCAACTGTCAAAAAACAAAACCAACATTAAACGGGCTGAACCGGCTTGAACCCGATAACGAGTTACTGGGCTAGCCAGGTTCCGGTGCACCGGTAGCCAAAAAAGGCCCGGCCCCTTCCGGCATAACCCCCTACCCTAGCCAATGCCCCACCCCTTACCGGATCGGGCTGACCCAGGATAAACCGGTTTGAACCGGATTGTTAGTGGGTTGGCCCAACCCGTTTAACACCTTTAAGTTGAGGGGGAAGTGCACAGTTAGCCACTAATTAGAGATGTCTTTACTCTTTAGCCACTGTTTAAAATATATTTACTCTTTAGCCGGTGCTTAATAAATTTTTATCCGTCCGGATGAAAATACCCATGTGCATACATGGGTGTTGTATAAATATTAAGGACATGGTGTCCTTAACTTCATGAATGTTGTGTAAATATTAAGGACAAAGTGTCTTGTATTTGCACCTTCCGTTGTTAAACTTTAGGACATCATGTCCTTAACTTCATATGTGCAGTGTAAATGTTAAGGAGATGGCGTCCTTAACTTCATGTGTGTAGTGTAAAATATTAAGGACATAATGTCCTTAACTTGTATTTGCAGCTTCTGTTGTTAAACTTTAGGACATCATATTCTTAACTTCATATGTGCAGTGTAAATGTTAACTTCATGTGTGTAGTGTAAATGTTAAAGACATAGTGCCCTTAACTTTATGAGTGTTGTGTAAATATTAAGGACATGGTGTCCTTAACTTCATGAATGTTGTGTAAAGATTAATGACAAAGTGTCATGTATTTGCACCTTCAGTTGTTAAACTTTAGATCGTGTCCTTAACTTCATATGTGCAGTGTAAATGTTAACTTCATGTGTGTAGTGTAAAATATTAAGGACATAATGTCCTTAACTTGTATTTGCAGCTTCTGCTGTTAAACTTTAGGACATCATATTCTTAACTTCATATGTGCAGTGTAAATGTTAACTTCATGTGTGTAGTGTAAAATATTAAGGACATAATGTCCTTAACTTGTATTTGCAGCTTCTGCTGTTAAACTTTAGGACATCATATTCTTAACTTCATATGTGCAGTGTAAATGTTAACTTCATGTGTGTAGTGTAAATGTTAAAGACATAGTGCCCTTAACTTTATGAGTGTTGTGTAAATATTAAGGACATGGTGTCCTTAACTTCATGAATGTTGTGTAAAGATTAATGACAAAGTGTCATGTATTTGCACCTTCAGTTGTTAAACTTTAGATCGTGTCCTTAACTTCATATGTGCAGTGTAAATATTAAGGACACTATGTCCTTAATATTTACATATAACTCATGAAAAAATGGTAAAAATATTTTTTCCTATTAATTTTAATAGAGTAGTGGCTATTTTTGCTCAACATTAAAAATATTGAATAAAATCTAAATACCATGTTAAAAAGTGGCTATCTCACGCCATTTCTACTTAAGTTGAACTAGTATCTTGTAGGTTTCGTGACAATTTATTTTTATTATTACAAAAAAGTACAAATTGTAATCTTATTAGATCTTTAACTTTTTTGAAAATTTAATTATTTAATCATTTTTGTTGTCACTCTTTTCTTTTATATGAGTTCTTCAATTATGAAACATTTTGTAATCTTAGTTCTCTAATGTTTCTTATAACAAATTGTTACTATATTTCAAGTTCCAATCCAAATATGTATTCGCTAATTTATTACACGTTAGATAAATATTTTAGCAAATAAATATTATGCAATATTTATTCAATCTAAGAGATGGAATAGCTCAATAGAAATAGAATGTCAGATCAATTAGATAAAATTGAATAAGTTTTTTATTATGAGAAATCATTTTATGAGGAAGGCTTGTTAATAATTTCATATTTTGTTGCTGTTTTCTGTTCATTAGTATAAATATTTATATATAATAAAAATTTAAACTCATATCTATCATTTTTAAAATTTTAAAAAGTTTATTTATTTTTTGACAATAGTTTTTTATTTAAAATATAAAATATAGATATGTGTAATTACACTTATACTACCAAACATGCCATTGCGTTATGACAAACAAATATGCCAATATAATTACTATGCTATGTAATTATCAGGCTATGTAATTACTATCTCAGTAATTACATAGTGACTTCCAAACAGACTCTTAGTGTAAGGTGTAAAAGTCAACTAAATCTCGTATTCACTACTTAAACGATTACTCAACTGTCCAAAATTATCTAGTAAAAGTTATTTTTTAGTAATAAAAAAGTCACTTAAATGTTTATAGCAATTAAAGGGCCACTCAACTAGATTTTTCAGACTTTCGATGACCAAATACTTATACCCTTTAGATTATTAACCTTCTTTTTAATATTATGATTTTTTTCCTCTTTTTAATTTATATTATGGACTTACCTATAGAACAAATAAATTTTATTTATGAAATAAAAAATAAAAATAATTTTCAAGCATATATAATATTATAATAATAAAATAATTAAATTCTTACTTACCGAAAAGAAAATTTTCAAACATAAGCCAAAGGAAAAAAAATAAAAAGAAATTATCTAAAGAAAATGGTAAAAATTTGATGTCAGAAGTGGGATTTGAACCCACGCCCTCTCTCGAAGACCAGAACTTGAGTCTGGCGCCTTAGACCACTCGGCCATCCTGACTTGATTGTCATGATGAATAAATAATATATTGTTGTATGCAGTCGGTCCCCCCGCCCGCCTTTTCAAACAGCGACATTGCATTACAAATCTCCTTTCACCATGCTTTTGTGAATTTCATTAGGCAAATGCCATTTATACCCCCTTGAGCCCTTATTCGCAGACCAAAATTCTGAAGGCGCGAATCAAGAACCAATTGCTGCCTGGAACTAACACATCTGCTAGGATTTAACATTTTTAATCCAAGATGCAGGTAACTTTAATTAAATTCCACAGTTTCACAATTCTTTGAATTTTCATTGTTCGACACATTTCAGCTGATTTTAATATCTCTGAATAAACTTGTAGTACCCGATGAATCCACCGGGGCCACCACAATACGGCCGACCGTTACCTCCGCCGTTACCGGCTTTTCCACCGGCGTCTAGTACTTTCTGGAATACTGCCAACGTGGTTGATCACCTCAAAAACTTACACGACACCATGAATCTTGCTACAGCTTTGTAAGTAACATAAAGCTTAAAACATATAATTATTATCTTTCTGGGTTTTGAGCAATTGCAAAGAGCTGGAAATGATACTCCCTCCCGGTAATTCTTATGAACGTGTTTTGACTGGAGTTTAAGACAGAAATAAAAATTTTTGAAACTTGTGGTTTAAGCATGTCATGTCATTTGTGTGGCTATAAAATCATAGTGAAAGATAAAATGGAAAGATCAAAGATAAATTGTCGTTCTTTTTTAAAAAGACTAAAAAGTAAATAGTGTCAACATAAAACGGAATTAAGTGAGTAATTAAGGGGAACAAATATGACGAGGGTTCTAAAAATGAGGCTAAATTTTTGAACCAGAAGCACTATTATTTGCATTGTAAGGGTGTGGTGAGATAGTAAGGTTCCCCCCCCCCAACTCATAACCAGAGTCTTGCTGTTCGAGCACTAGGAATGGAGAACCTTGCTGTTTGCAGTGCTTGACCCTCTTAATGGGCTTTCCCCTGCAAATAGGTATTTCTCAGGCCAGTGGATTTCTAATAACGGAAGCTTAAATGAGAAAAAAAAAATGCAGTTTTGAAGTGTTTATGTTTAGGGCTTCTACATTTCTTAATTCGGATAATTTTGAGCTGGTAATAATAGCTGGAAATGCTACTTAGCCCGGGGGGGGGGGGATAAGAAATGAAAACTGAGAAGGTTCGGAAAAGGGGGCTAAATTTTGATTGAGAAACTCCTTTATGTACACATTATTTGAATACTAATTTGATAGCGTTCACATGTTCGTCTTCTGGGCTGTTGAATTTGGAATGTTTTGAGCAGGCAAAAAGAACTGAAAATGTTAATTAGGGTGAAAGATAGAAAATTCTGAGAGGGGTTCGGCAACTGGGGCTAGTGAGAACTTTGTTGAGTAACTAAAGCTTGAAACTTCAAATCAGTAGCACTGTTACATGCGTTATTGTTTATGAATCTGATATATGTCTTCCCATTTATCTTCCAAGTTTTTGAATTTTGAAATACTTGAGCAGGAAGAAGGAGCTGGAAATGTTAAGTAGGTTGAAAGACGAGAAAGAAAAATCCGTAGAGGGTTCAGAGAATGGAGCTGGTGAAGGCTCTATTGATAGTTTTGTGAAGTTTATGGAGCATTCTAGGATCAATATGAAAAGCCAAGCTTCCCTGTCGTTGGAAGCTGCTAATGCCCTAATATCAAAATTGAGAGCTCAGTTGGAACCTTTTAGGGTTATCACGGATGAGATCGCCCCTTGGGAAGAGAAGTCTGCAGCTCTTAGATTAGCAAATAAAATGCACAAGTACAAAAGGAACAAACTTTGGCGTAAAAGGAAGAGGAAACACGTAGCAGAAAAGTTAGCAAAGGTGCTATACTGTATTCCCCATTTTCAGTGTCTTTACAATTTTTGGCAATTTTAATCTCTAAGGCGTTTGTGTTATTTGTTTTAGCATTCTGATTTCTGATGTTGCATTAATCTGTAGGAGCAAGAGCAATTTGACCAAATTGATATGGAGGCTGATGAGTGGAGGGCCAGAGAGATAGCCAAGGATATTGCAAAACGCAAGGTATTGATACTGAAAATGCATAGTACTAAAAAATACTTGTTTAGTATTCGCATCCTGTTTTTTGAGAAAGTAGCCCTCTGTGTTGGCTTGTACTGCTTGGGTTTATGAGCACTTGTTAAAACTATTCAATCATTAGCCCACAAACATTTTTAAAAAAAAGAATTTGGAGAAAGAGAGCCATAAATAGTGCATATAGTGAGATCAAATGTTCTTAGACAACAAATGTATGCTAAAATTTATGATGTCTATATTTTACCGTCATCTATTTATTTTTTATTTTTTCACAAGCTATTCATAATTTATGTATTATATATGTATAATCGTATATAGTCAATGTATATGGCTAGAAAAAGTAAACAGTGAATATGACTGGCTATTTGTATAAAGATTCCTTAATTTTAATCTTCTAACAAGTTCTTAATCTTGGTGGCTAAGTATGCCTTAAAAGGTTTCTATTTCTTTGAAGATTTTGTGGATGTAGCAAAAACATATTTGATACATTTCTTGCTCCTCAAAACTTTGCTCATTGTAACATTTTGAACATTTGAAACATTTTAAAATGCGCTACTCCATGGTGTTGCTGTTCATCAATATTCAGAAGATTATGGGAAGAAACAGTGAGATAGATCAATGTACCATTTAGGAACAAAAGAAAAAAAGAACGTACAGAATGCTTTATGCTAGACAAAATGAAGTTGTACAAAAAGCTGTCCATTTAAAGCAAACAACCGTTAAAGGAACTTTGCTTTTTCAAATGAGTTTCCAAGCTAAGTATCAAATGAATTCCGTGCTGCTAGTAAAGTCTGATAGCAAAACTGTGCTGTGAATATTCTATTGTTTCTTGCATTCCATCTCAGGGAGTTAGGCTCATTATATGTGTGCTGATATCTTCTAGCTTTTATAGAAAAGTGGAGATTCTTTCCAATCTCCCGATCATTTTCCATCTGGATCTTAGTTCCCATCCTTGATTGGATATCCATTGAGCAATAGTTGTATCAGATTTTAAGAATCTATTATTTGACCTCAGCCCTTTTACAGCCTACCCACCATGGTGAGACTATTGCCTCATAGATTTGTTGGGTAATCCAACTCATTGAACAACTCTTCACTATCTGGAAGTTGCTTTTTTTCTTGGTTTACCAGAAATCTTAAATTTCATAGTTAACCATTCCGCTTGCCTTTGAGGCATAGTGGTTTCCAGATACCCGAGGGTCAATGGCGCAAGTTTCGATACTCGATGGATAATAGGTCTGCCCCTTTACCCTTCTCCATTATCTGCGGCAGGGTTCGAACCCATGACATGCACCTAAGGCATAGTGTTGTTCGTTCTGCATGTTTTTCTTCTGATCTTTATACCTAATAATATCACTTATTTATTAATCTCATAACTTTTTCGTGAAATCCTCCTGTATTTACAATATTTTGGAATAGCCTCTGGTTTTCCACAAATTTCCATAACCGGAAGCATTGCACTGCATTATATGCTTAATAAGAAGAACTAGTGTATTGGGTTCTAATGGTATATCTGTGTTATTTTATCATGTCATATTATACTACTAAATGCTTCTGGATTTTATGGGCCAGTTGCATTGAGTGTCACTGAGCTACCAAAACTTAGTTCCTACAGTTTCTTTTGTCCATATTCACAGTAAATGTTCAATTGCATTACATATTGTCAGTTACTGAGGGTCTATGTGCAGGTTGAAAGGATGAAGGAAATAGCAAAGCTAAAGGCAAAACAGGAGAAAAAGAGACTAGAATCTGAGGTGAGAAGGAAATAACCGCTTATTCATTCAGACTGGACATGATTATTGAAGTTCCCAAAGTTTTTCCACAACTGATCTAGCTATATAACTTAAGGATCATAGAAACTTCGGAGAGTTTTGACATGGTGTGGCACCATATTCATGTCACAGTTCAATGTTTCCATGTGGCTTAATTTTGTTCCTGCTTCTTCTTCCTGTAAACAAATTCTTCTGCCAGACATAACCCCTCCAAAGGTGTTCCTTTTCAATACCACAAGATATGTGAGGCTGGTTTTATGGTTTATTTGAAGTGATACCCAAGTGATGTAATATCGTGGTACTCTTTATTTCATGGTATGATGATGTTGAGTCAATTTTATTTTTGCTTTCAGCTTGAGCTGGCTTTGATGGTAGAGAAATTGCAAGAATTACGTTCCATCAGGGTTCAGAAGTTGAAGAAGCAAGGTAAATATTCCAATGGCGTTGATCTGTCGTAGTGTTTCCTTTTAGTTTATCCTAGCTTGTACGATCCTTTCCTGTCAAATAAATTATTTTTTGCTCAGTTTCTAGTGGAACTGCTATATTTGTGGTTGAAATCTGCACTTTTTAAGGAAAATCATGCACTGTTTTCCGCATGGATTTTTTAAACCAGTCTCTCATAAATAAGTTTTTATTAGTATTTGCTAACTACGAGATGCTCAGTGGGAAAAATGAATTTGGTGAAGACAAACAGTTGTTTCTCCCCTGGGATTATAATTTCTTTTGTAATGCTGCAACTGGGTGATTATCATTGGCAGCTTCCTCTTTTGCTTCATGACATCTGCGAAGAATTTAACCCACTTATGCAGCTAATGTGTTTTCTGTATGTAACTATTTCTATATGCTGTTCTTTTCTGCATAGATATTCAGAAACTAAAGATTGAGATTTCTGCTACTGAAAATCATTACATCAATATTTTGAAATTTTGTATTAAGCTAATATAGTTCCTCAACAATTGGCTAAAACCTGTAAACATTTGGCATTGCGGGATGACGGAGTAGAACTCTTACTTATGAAAGATACTTTCACTACCTTTTACCCTCAGTCTTTTCCCCTTTGGCCTCAAAGACATCAGTCTTCTTCACTTAATTTGTAACATCGTTGTTTATACTTGAATAGGTCACTTTCTTCCGGAAGAGGATGACAAGTTTCTAGAAAAAGTAAGAGCTGCATTTGAGGAAGAAGAGCGACAGGCAAAGGCAGCAGCTGAAACAGATGCTGCTAAGGATGCAATTGCTACTGCTGAGGAATCCAGGAAAACAATTCAAAGTCATAGACCAGAGCCTGGTGACCTGCATGCTAGTACTGGTGCCGATAAAGTAAATCAAGACCAGAAGACTGAGAGTAAAGATAAATCAGATTCTACGCCTGTCAATGAGATGGAAAAGGGCGGACCTGAAGGGCTAGGCTCAGCCAGCTTACATGATTCTGCCGCAAATCTACCATTGGAATTTTATCACTATTACTATGGCAGTAATCATGATTTGGGAACGCTTATAGAGGTGATCTTGGCTAATGTCTTGCTAATTATTTACTCCTGCGGTAGATTTGCATATCATTGTGATTGAAGGCCATTCTATTCGTTTCTATATGTTAATTGTTCGTGCTAGAAAAAATGTAAAAGTTAATTATGCTTGACAATTTATAGGCTTGCGCTACATCCTTCTTCTATGCAGGTAAGAAGAACATGGGATGCATACATCAGACCTGGAGGAAGGTAAATATATCTCGCTAACTCTTGCTGTTTTTTTTTTTTAAAGTCCGCATAAGCACAAGTTGCATTAGTCATTTCCTTATGTACTAGGCTTTCACTGACTTGGAAAGAACAAGCAGTAAATGTGAGAAAAAAGGTCAAAAAGGACAGGGGCGGCTCAACGAAGTTGGTGACCTAAAGCCAAATTGTATTAAGAGGCCTATTCCACCAAATTTATACAACGGAAAAGGTCCAAATATACCCTTGTACTATACGAAATTGAGCACATTTGCCCTTCGTTAATACTTTAGCTCAAATATGCCCTTACCGTCACATAGTTGGTCCATATATGCCCTTAGAGTTACACAGTTGGCCCATATATGCCCTTTTCGAAACGGAATATACCCAAACTAATTAGCTATTTCGTTAATTGTATTAAAGTGTATTACAAACACTATTTCCTTTTTATTAGTACTTTTTTTCTTTACATTTCTCTTCTTTTTCTTTTTTCTTTTTTCTTTTCTTCTCTTTTTTTTTCCTTTTTCTTTCTCCCTTATCCGATTTCCTCCATTACTGATGTCTTCTCCATTTTTGTCACCAATTTCACTTGACAAAACTCATGAATTCCAATTACTAAGAAAATTCTCCCATAAGAATATTTTTATAGATCATATGTTTGTCAATTTTTTAATTTTTACTGAACATATATTTAGTTCTAAAAAATTTAACAAAGTAAGATTGAAATAATATTTATGTAACAAAAAACCCGAAAAATCCAACAAAACCGAACAATCCAAACCGATATAATCGGTTTGGTTTGGTTTGGTTTGGTTTTGATAAAAACGAACCAACCCGTTCCATGTACATCCCTAATTTACGTAGTTAATAAAAAAAAAGAAAATGTCCGGCTGAAAAAAGACTAACAACTCAAATTTATAACACTACAACTTGAACTCTAGGCTTTTAATCATTAAATTATCTTTCTGTAAACAATTTAAATATTTTGGTCTTTTGAGTATTGTTAAAGGTTGAGATGTTTTTATTATTTTAAAGTGTAAACCATAATTTTTGGAACAATTTAATTTCGTTTATTTAGAGCGCTAGTGAAATTGGAACTTGATTACCTTATGGGAGAATTTTCTTAGTAATTGGAATTCATGAGTTTTGTCAAGTGAAATTGGTGACGAAAATGGAGAAGACATCAGTAATGGAGGAAACGGATAAGGGAGAAAGAAAAAGGAAAAAAAAAAAAGAAGAAAAGAAAAAAGAAGAAAGAAAAGAGAAAGGTAAAGAAAAACAATACTAATAAAAAGGAAATAGTGTTTGTAATACAATTTAATAAAATTAACGAAAGAGCTAATTAGTTTGGGTGAATTTCGTTTCGAAAAAGGCATATATGGGCCAACTGTGTAACTCTAAGGGCATATATGGACCAACTATGTGACGGTAAGGGCATATTTGAGCTAAAGTATTAACGAAGGGCAAATGTGCTCAATTTCATAGAGTACAAGGGCATATTTGGACCTTTGCCCTTTATACAATAGTGAGACACAAAAGATCTTCTGTTCTAATCAATGTTTCAATCAAACTTGAGAAAGTAGCTAAATCAAAGAAACTGAGTTTGAAATTGGAAAGTGAAATCTCAAAGACTCAATTCTACAACCAATATGTAGTCAATAAATTGGCCGTTTGAAACTTTATGACAACAACTTATGCGGAGGCATGTGAGATTCTTGATGAGATGGCCGAAACGTCGTCGGCTTGGCAATCCCGAGCTAATGTTCCACAAGCTGATCCCAAAATAATACACCTCGTGAAAGAAATGAGGAAAAATTAGAACTGAAGAGGAAGATAAATATACTATTAACAAGACGAAAATTTATCATTGTTTACTCACTCATCGTGCATTCTTAACCAAACAAGAAAATATTAAAATTTGACTCTTAAAATTAATTGCATAAGATATAAAATACATAATAATATAGTACTTCCTCTGTTTCAATTTATGTGAACCTATTTGACTAGACACAGAGCTTAAGAAAAAAAAAAGACTTTTGAACTCATGGTTAAAATGAGACACATATATTTTGTGTGGCTATAATAAATTGTTTCTAGATATGGAAATATGTTATTCTTTTTGGGGCCCTCCAGAATTTGGGGCCTAAGGCAATGGCTTGAGCAACCTTACTGTCTAGCCAGCCCTGAAAAAGGAACATCTCTTGATGCTTACATCAATCACGTTTTCTGATACTGTGTGTTAATATTCTCACCTAGATATCATATCCTTATTACCCCCATACAAGTTTTTAGATTTCGGTAGTTCACTTGATCGTGTGTGATTTAACATTTTTGACTCAGCCACTAAAAGAATATTACTAATAAGGCTGGAAGAATAGATCAAAAGAATCATTTCAATGTCATAATCATAGTATAATTAGAATATTTTCTTGGAATCACCTGTGGTGAAAGAATTCAATCATGAAGTAAACCAGCTGAAGGATTAGATTCATACAACTAGTCTGTTATTTGGCTCTCACTGCTTTTGTATTGTTGAGAAGCTATATCGTTTTGCATTCGAAATGTACTATTTGACCCTTCAGTGGCTCTCACTGCTATTTGACGTTCTCCTTAAAATCTCTACTCTTTGGGATCTCTTTCATTTAAACTAACAAAATAGAATTTTTTCCTATTTTTCATGACAAGTTATGTCCGCATATGGAAAATGCCAGACGTATCTAACAACTCCCCTTTGCCCTCCCCCCACCAAACTTGTGTGTGTTGATGCAGCCGAATACCTGGGCATTGGGTCCAGCCACCACCTCCAGCAGATGAGATATGGGCATCCTACCTGGTGAAGCCTAAATGACATTCTTATAGGTGGTTCCCTAGTGCAGAAGCATCACTTTCTAGATTGCCTGGTTTGATGGTTATCCTACTAAATTATCGGGGGTCTTTCAGCACTGCATCATTGATGCTTCTGGAGGACACAGACAAAAATGCATGTACCTAATCTCTCTCCCTGCTTCGTGATTAATACAGCTTCAAGGGCAGACATGATGGACTGACTTTGTCCTGAGACAGGTTGATTCAAGTACAACACTGATCAAAGAAGACGTTGCTAGGAGACCGGACATGCTGATATTCTTTTCAAGGGTATCAAATAGCAGGAGCTGATATTGCCATGATAGCTACCGGATTGATGGATTTAACATTTTCCTTGTAAGCCTCAGTCATCAATATCGAGTTTTTGTCAATGTGTATAGCACCAACAACAACAATGCCTCAGTCTCAAACTAGTCGGGGTTGACTATAAATCTTCACTGACCAGTGTTTGTAACCATTCTTATTAATTTGATATTAGGAAGCATGTTTACAGATGTTCAGCTTTAACCGGCAAGTACTGTATAGGAAGAATTACAAATTTTGTTAATTTACTTAGGGTCGTCTGGTTCATATACTTGTTATATGGGATAATATTGCAGTTATTCTCAAAAATATATTGCAGAGATTATTTATGGTCAAACAACTGTCATGTTGTTATCAATAATGAAGGCATTGTTATGATTAAAAATAAGAGAATTGTTATGCATAAATTACTTGGCATTTTTGTCTTTAAATGGTTTAATTTCCGTAGTGTTAATACACGTATTCTTATTTCAAATTATATCTTGTATACTGCATAAAATAATAGACTTTTCTATGTAACTTTAATGTGGATGTTATTTGAAAAATCAATCAAATGTTGTAATTAGTTATGTCGGGAATGATCTTTACTTATGCTGTCAACTTTTTGTTATGCGAAAGTTTCCCCCACCAAACTGTGGTACGGAATCATTCTGAAAAATCTTGGTCAGAACCTGAATACCTCCTTAAGCAAAACACTACCAAAACTGTGGTATGGAATTCTTTTGAAAGATCTTGGTCAGAACCTCAATACCTCCTTAAGTAAAACACCAGGTGAAAAAGACCAATCTTGTATGAAGTAAATACCATGACTTCGACGTTCGACAAAATCTTCATTGATCATGCAATCAATCGAAAAGACCGATCAAAATACTTCACTATTCTATGTTTGAAATTTGTTATAATAAAACATTCACCTAAATAACCCCTTATATCTAAAGGGTAAGGATCAAACTGCAACATTAATTGACAGACCACATGATTTCCAGCTTAAAATCCTAATTCATTAATCGGAGGCATATAAACTAAAGGTGTTAACCGGACGGGCTGGTCAGGGTTGGACACGAAAAAAAACAGCCCGTCCGGTTACTGGTCCGGGATGGATAGTGAGCTGACTAACCGGGTTGGGAAATTCCGGGTTAATTAGGGCCCGTCCGGGTCCGGGCTTATCGGGACCGGACCGGGCCGTGTTACTTATTATTATTATTTTTAGTATATTATGTTTTTCTTATTCAATGTTATTGATACTTAAATGTTTGCACCAGTTTGTCGGGAGCAATAATAGATTCAAAGTATAACGGAGGGCATACCTTATCATTTTCACATAGTAAAAGGGTATTTTGGGGTCTTTCTCCCTAGATTTACATCGATTACACTAGCAAAGACTGAGAAAGTAGCCACTATTGAAATTATAAGGTGTGTATGAATTTGAAAACGGACTCAATTTTGGTTTTTGAAAATAATGTGTGCATTTGGTTATAGGAGATTTGATCATAAAACATTTGACTAGTCCCATCTATGACAAATCTAGTATGAACGCGCTCAAAATTTTACCCGAGCATCGGGTGGCATACCGCCCCGAACTCTACATAGACCCGCCCCTGCCTATGAAACCTCAGAATTAGTATTTAGCGCATTTCATTGAAATCTGGCTTCTCATTGTCATTCATAATAAAATTTAGCTTATAAATGAAATTAAGCTAAATTTCCTCCACAAGACTCTAGTTTAGTATAATACCATATTTGAATTTGGTCATATTACAATTTTAAAGTATGATTCTTTTTGGTTATTATAACACGAATTTCTTTTAATGAAGCCTCAAAGGCCACAGCTCAAGAAATTGTTGAAAAATTGAGTACTTGCATATCCTTGTCCAAATTTCATTNCCTTGTCCAAAATTCATCAGTTCACAAGACCCTTATGTGTAGAATCAGGGTTCATACGACATATTATTGACCGTTATGTCGGGTGCAATAATAGATTCAAAATATAACGGAGGGCATACCTTATCATTTTCACATAGTAAAAGGGTATTTTGGGGTCTTTCTCCGTAGATTTACATCGATTACACTAGCAAAGA
>AWOL01S0036777.1:29658-43497 GCA_000715115.1 Nicotiana otophora | reverse complement strand
CCCCTCACATACTCACCCCTCTCCCTTCTTTTTCGCATTTCAGCTTTGTGGAACTTTAATTGAGAAAGTGACAAAAAGAGTCCCTTATGTTTGGAGATTGGTATAAGAGGATTCTTTAAATATACACATAAACAGTTTTGATCCTATATATAATTGGCGCTTTTGTTATCTTTCTCCTTTGCTATCTGATATATACTATGTTCATCATTGATGAAGAATGTAATTAATACTTAGTCGCACTCGATATTTACATCAAACAATTTAACCTTAACTAGTAAAAATTAAAATGAAAGTACATATATATCACTGAATCATGGTTCAACAGATAAAAGGGTATATAAAAGACATATATTTTATGTTGATTTATTTAATATAATCATTAAGTGCGAGTAAATATTTATGGCATTTTAAATTCCTAAATTTGGGGGATTATTCGACAGATACAAAAGTTTGAGGGGAAAATTAATTTTTACTACATCGGAATGTTTGATTTAGTGGATTTTATAATTTATTTCTTAAATTTAATATAAACTACTTTTTTTCTTTTGTTTTTATGCCTGCAGGGGGAAGGGGAAAAAGAAATGGAATGTAGAGGACACTGGAATAATACCATGTAAAATGCAAGCACTTAAAAGAATGCTTATTGTTCCATGAAGGGATAAATCATCATCCCATCTTCCAGAATATATAGTACAATATATATAGTTTCAAAATTAAATTCCAAGAAACTACACTCATTTTCTTAGAGTAGTTCCAAATTCATGGCTTCCCAATTATCTGAAAGAGCAGCCCTCCAAGGAATTAATGTAGAGTATATAGAAATGTAGACGTAGATCTGCTACTCTACTGTCATTCAAACTTATACGCAATTATAACCTACTCCATAAAATATGATGGTGTAAATGGATCTTTTTTACAATATGCATCAATGGAGGGAAGACAAATATCTTGCTATCAAGCATTTGCATAGGGATTATGTCTGAATTCAGATTTTCATACTTAAATACTACTCCAGTAATTGAGAACTATGTAATATATATATTACAATGCAAACCCTGAAACAGCAAAAAAACACTGAACAATAGTAATATAAATTTTTGTTCACCAAGGAGGCCTAGCAGGGTGGTCTTAAACTTAAAGCTTCTTTTTCTTATTACTTTTTTCAACAAGAAGATGAAAAGGAGTAAAGAAACAATATAATATAGATCGTTTGAATTTCCTATCACACTCCCTAAATAGGTTTTTATTTCACCTTTTCCTCATGAAACTTTCACGCGACCAGCAGATCACTGAGTATCCACCCTTAACTTCATCAGTCACCTTCTAAAATCATCAGAGAATAAATATATGTTTACATTGTAACAATCCAGTCTGCTAGTGATATTGTCCGCTCTTGGTCTAGACCCTCACGGGTTTAAAATCCGCGTCATTAGGGTTTAAGGCTTGTTAACTTATATGCCCAGCATCACTCTTGTGTTTTTGCTGATGTGAGACTCTGTCTAAAGTCTCGAGTGTTACAGTCTTACAGACATATTTAAAAGTCCCACTAAAATATATAAAACATGGTTTATTCAAACATTTTACCTCAATGCCAAGTCGAGTAACAGATTCCACCTCCCTTGCAATGGCCATTGTAACCTACTCCTAAGATAAGGAAGTCTAACTATCAGAAAACTAGCGCTGAAAAATAAAAGAACATTGCAATACTTTGTTGCATGCATAAGTTAATTAGGAAGAAATTTATTTTTATGGAAGTGCAAGGTCATACTTAAGATTCGATCGCATAAATAATTAAACACCAAAATTCGAGAAATGCCTTACTGATGCTAAGACACAGCAGTTACATGCAGAGGCGGATCAAGTCAGGAATTTAAGTTCATGGGTTCGAGATTCTAATTCTCTTAAGTTACTGGCTTTTAATTAATAATTTGTACATATTTAGTGATTTTTATAAGACAAATATAGAGGTTGAACCAAAGCTACTGGTTCGACCGAACCCGTCACCGCACTCTAGCTCCGCCCCTGGTTACATGGAGTAAAAGTATTCAACCAAAAGTAAACAGGCCAGGCTACATGTTTGCGTTGATTAGTACTACATTTACCTATCAAAAAGAAAGGATTTTCTTGAATTTTCGCTTCTCTCTTGAGATAATTTCTTAATGGAAGGGCTCCAAAAAAAAAGGATTTCTTGAACTTTATGCAGTAATGGGATATAGGCAATAATATGACAATTAGAAGTTTCAGGTGCAGACGCCGTGATAACAGTGTAATTTATTCACCAAAGTTGATCCCTGCAAATACTCTTTAGGATAAATGAACTCAATATTTTTATGAAATGTCTGAGATTAACGGCTTGCTTTCTATATCCGTTTCACCTTTATTCTGAAATACCTGAATTAGCACCAAAACCAATTATTGAAACAACTAAATAAATACACTACTAAAAAACTGTCAAAAAGCATCTAGAATAACCGACCGAAAACGATTGGAATCGAACAAAAACCTACCGATTTTCGACTGTTTTCAATTCATCGAAAAAAGAATGGTTGCAATTGAGGAGCGACCGCAGCCGGTCGATATTTCTGACCGAAGTCGGTCGGTAATTGTCAACGCACTTTGACCAAGTTATCTGATACAAAATAATCTTACCGACCGAATTTGGTTGGTATTTTTGAAAATAAGTTTTAATTATTTTTAAATTAGCGACCGACGTCGGTCAGAATTTTAATTATTCATTTTTTTAAAATTTTTCAATACCGACCGATTTCGGTCGGAATTATAAAATATTTAAAATTTAAAATAAAAAATTCCGAGCGAAGTCGGTCGGTAAATTTAAATTTCGTGAAAATCAAATGAACATTTCTGACCGACGTTTATCCATAGGAGGTCGATTTTCTGGGTATATTTTGGCAGAATACAACTATTTTATAGCTACACTACCTGCCAACAACCAATCACCTATAATGACAGCATTACATTGTTGTCATTCAACTAAAATCAACAATAACAACAATAACAACTATCAAAACTATATTATTAACAAAACATCGTCTCCATCTCCACTAAACTATATTAACAAAATATCATACCCAACAACAAACGTTTCACAAGTTAAAAGTCCAAACATCATTCAATGAGTATTTTGTACTACATCATCTCCATCTACACTACTAGAACTTTCATCGTCGGCATGGTTCGAAGGATCACGACGAGAAGGAGACACATCTGGGGAAGGTTCACGAGATCGGGAAATGGGGAAAGCACCACTAGCAAGAAGATTGGCGAGCTCACCTTGAAGAACATTAAATTGTTGGTCCCTCTTTTCTAGTTGAACTTGAAGGGTATCAAATTGTTTATCTCTCTTTTGTTCTCTAACATTTGTCTCTTCAAGCTCTACTGTCAGCTTTGCGATCTTCTTCTCCATAGACGAGAGAGTCGACCTATGAGTCCCTATATTAGAACTTAAGTTGTAGCAACAACAACATATACTCAATCAAATCACACAATTGGAGAATATATATATATGTGTGTGTGTTTGTGTGTGTATGTGTATAAATATATATATATATATATTAACAATAATCTATAAGTGTTTAATTATTTGGATCACTAATACCGACCGATTTCGGTCGGTATTTTAATAATTATATTAAAAGTATTTTTTAATTATCAAGACAAATAATTGACGCAGGGCGGGAAAAAATAAATTAAAATTTCCGACCGACATCAGTAGGTATTTTTATAATTATATGAAAAATAATTTTTTATTATAAAAAAAACAATTGACGCAATGCGGGAAAGAATAAATTAAAATTTCCGACCGACTTCGGTCGGTAGTTTTATAATTATATGAAAAATATTTTTTTATTATAAAAAACAATTGACGCATGGCGGGAAAAAATAAATTAAAATTTCCGACCGTAGTTGATCAGGCTTTAGTCAAAGATTGACCATTTTCCGACCGTAGTCAGTCGAAAATTTCAACTGTATCAGATAAAGCAAACTTTCTTTTTTGTGGAACCACATTTTACTACCGCAGTCGGTCGGTATTTTTATTTACAATTTGTTATTTGATTTTTTCAACCAATTTACTTCGTTTCTGACCGATTTCGGTCGGTATTACTTTCAGACCAATTTCGGTCGGTATGCTCTGGATGCTTTTTGACAGTTTTCTAGTAGTGATATAACAGAACAAAACAGAACGAAAAAATAAAACAGAAGAATATATAACATTCACGACAGGAACTCATAATTATTGGCAAACCAGTTAGAGAGACTACTATTCCACGATGACTAACATAATGATATGAGTTGAGCTTAACGAAAGAAGTGAGAATTCATTTCGCCGACCCCAACTTGTTTGGGACTAGAATATAATTGTTTTCGTTGACTAAAAATAAAATACATCACAAGTATGACTACATATAACTTCCACTCCGCTGGTGAAATCTTTGTTTCATTGTTATTTGTTATGAAATACAATGTTTTTCATAATGACACTATTTTCTAGCATGTAGTTGCTCAGATTTTGAAAAGTATTTCCACTCTACTCCTATATAACATGTGAATATTGTTGTACCTTAGGTCGACTTCAACCACAAGAACTAACTCATGAGGTGAAGATTGAGAAAAAAACATATAGAATGTCAATTCCACAGCCCACAAATTATGTGGGACAACTTAACAATTTCCACTATCAGCACTGCAGCCTCACCTTCTACGTCAATTGCATTCACTGACTCTGTGTCCTACTAAATAAGCAAATGACTAAGGAAATAACATTTTTAGGTAACATCATATTTTCAAAGCAAACTATTTTTCGTAACAATAATTTATATACATACTGAGCAAGTCATTACTGTACCTGCCATTTAGGTGGGTCTGCAGATTGTCGCATGTGATATGAGCGACATTTTATAACCAAAGACTGGTAAGACCCATTAATTTGATTTGCATTGGACTCTGTTGATATAAAAACACATATATAAAAGGGGAAGAGGAAATAGGTCGGCTAAAGGTGGTAGACATAGCCATGAGAAAATTCCCCTCAGAAAATTTTACAACAAAAACAAAATTTAGGATTGTGAATAATATGACCTTTCGAGATAAAAATATCTATTTTGCAGCAATATGAAAGGGAAATGAAAACTTTCTGCTGTTCTCTTTTCTAATCCCATTCGGCTATTGGATGTGCATATTACCTCATTAAGTTATTGGATATATTTATAAAGTCCCATGAAAGAGAAACAAAAGTTTTGTTAAAGACTAAACAAGTCAAACACATATTCTAACATATTTTTTTTAGAATAATATAGATGGATAACTATTTTTTTATCCCGCATAAACAAACTTCTGTACTTAGTTTGGCTCGTTATAATC
The DNA here is from genome assembly GCA_000715115.1 of Nicotiana otophora. Classification (NCBI taxonomy): domain Eukaryota; kingdom Viridiplantae; phylum Streptophyta; class Magnoliopsida; order Solanales; family Solanaceae; genus Nicotiana; species Nicotiana otophora. The sequence goes on along the minus strand of AWOL01S0036777.1, from coordinate 38,118 downwards.
ATTAATCCTATTAGGCTAATGGATGTGCAATGTATGCAAATTATAGGGGCTTTTTTGTACTTGTGAACTCCAATGATTATGCTTTTGTGGAAGTTCGAAGTTGTACAAACAATTCAACATATTATTGTCCACGGGCAAATTGGGATTTAGCTCCAATGCTGTACCGAACACTAAAATTGAGAAACCTAAAAAATTCGAACATGTTACAATAGCAAAGACATTGTAAACTTGTGTTACCTCTCTACTATTTTATTGTATAAATAACTTACACCAATGTATTGTATACAACTACAAGAGCGATCGAAACCATTTTACACAAACAATACTTTATCTATCTCTATTTCTAAATTACTACAAAAGGAGGAAGGAAGGTAGAGACTTCCCAAGTACAAGAATTTAACAGTTATAAAAAACATCCCTTATGCGATTTTAAATACCAAATACGCTGTTAATAAATAAATTATTACATTTTAAACTATGCTTCTCTATTGTTCTAAAAGAGAATAACACCAATTTGAATGAAAGAACATGATTAAACATGAAAATAGAATAACTCCCTTTCTGTTTTTTCGCCTTCAAATTGACACTAAAATTTTTTCTTAAATAGAAGGAATAAAATAATAGTATAAAATGCACTAGCAGTTCTTTTAAAGAGCATCTATAGCTTTGCTAACGCAATATTGACTCCATTAGCATATATCAATCTGAATAAAGTTGAAGATTCCACCAAGTCTAAGATGAAAGTACTTAAATTAAAGAAGATTTTAACAAAATTAAAAGAGAAAACAAAATCTTTTCGTAATCGTCTTCATTAATTTTTCTATCTGCATGCTGTCAAATACAAATTACAATATGATCTGTCCAAAATTTAATCAGAGTACTATGTCCTAGCTAAAGAACAGAAGAGGATATAAACTACAGAAAAAAGAACAAAGAACTATACAACTTCACAAGAAAACAAATAGTACTCTTGTAAAGATTCATCAAATTTATTTCCATCTGCAGACGGGCTCTCAAGAACTGCTGCCACACTCGCGCCGGATCCTCTAAATACTTTGTATTTTTGAGGATCCGACAAGGGTGTGGCGGCATTTTTGAAATATCAGAGCAACACAGCTCAATCTGAACATGTCCGACTTGTGGAACGTGCTCGAACTCGCGACAACAATAACTACGCCTCAACAACCAAAATATCCTTGAGCTTATGAATCTCTTAAACTCTTACTGGCAATCCATAGTTGTGGAATGTCCGAATCTTTCCATCCCAACCAGCTGTCACAACGACAAGGCCCCATGCCGGAGATAGTGCTCTGTAGTTAACGTTTTTGTTATGCTGATAAAGAGGATCATCGTGATAAGTAGAACGGTGTTCATAATTTTCAGCACTGGGTAGAAGCATTTCCTCTGGCCATGTTACAGAACCCCTAGATGATACATCCATAGTAAACCAATTTCCTATGGAAAATCGGCTTGAATCCCTTGTCTTAGAAAAATCCTCTTGAGGTTCACCTATTAGTGGATCAACGTTAGAACTGCCAAAATTTTCTGAATCATCTGCTGTTGTTGCCTGTCCTACCCATGGTATTGCAACAGAAACGCCTTTGGAGTGGAAATGCTCACACGACCGTATAGATTTTGTTTGTTTGGACGCTTGGATGCTTATGTCATTATAGTCCCAAAGATATACGTGCGAGTCCTCTCCAACTGATACTATGTGTTTCCCGGTTGAGGTAAATGTGGCAGATGTGTGGCTTCCTGATTTTGATAGACCTGTTATATTAGGCGTTAGGATTGAGCCAGAATCTAAAATGAAATGCAAGATTTTTTGCAGGCTTTTATGAAGGATTTATGAATTAAAGCAATTGTATACCTTTATATTTTTGCACAACCTCGACCCCATCAAGAATATGGATTTTGGAATCCTCAGATGTTATCATAACTCTTTGAGAGTCATTTTCGAAAAACTGCAAGAAATAGCTTTGTGTCAAAAAGACTACTAACAGTAATGTGCTTTATAAGTCGCGCCAAGAGTTTTTAAGAGTAAAACCTGAATGCCTGTAATTCTACTGCCAGAGGATTTCTTCTTACTATGAAGATGTATTTGTGTGTTCAGGGAAAGTAACGTTTCATCGTTTATTTCATAGAAGCGGCAAGTACCAGAGATACAACCAACTATAAAGCCCTGTTTCATGGAAGTCAAAAAATTATACGTTAGTCTGTTTCCTGAGTCGGGGCAATAGTAGTAATCACAGTCATTATGAATCAACCAAATTAACACATACCTTGCCATTTGGTTGATACGCTACGGCAGTCACAAGGTCATGCACATCGGCCCATTCCACAACTCGCTTTTCTGGAACTCCCCAAATACGAACTTTTCCATCTATGGAGCCACTGATGAAGATGTTCTCGTTAACAGGATTGAATTGGATGCATGTCACTGATCACATTCAAATGAAACTCAAATTAAACTTCTTGACTAATCAACAACATAGTGAAACTGCAAAACATCTAACAAAACAGTTGTACAAAATAAAAGCTTAAACCCATTCGAATTAAAGCTTCGGATATTTACCATAGTTGTTGTGGGGAAAAACTCCATGACATCCATCCGAACCAACTTCCCATAGACGAACAGTTTCATCCTTGGATGATGATAGAAGACACTGCATTTCAGTATTCCATTCAGTTTCATGGCAAGTAAATAAGTGATGCAAAAAGCAGTTAAAAGATGACTCACGTTAGAAGAGGACCAAGCAAGGTCCAATATGCCAGCAGTATGGCCATGAAACTCATGCAGCGGTGACTCGTCAATCTTGAATACCTTCTCAGGAACAATAACAGGGGTGTAACAAGACTTGTTCTTTTTATGTCCATGCTTCCCTTTGATGAGGTGACAGCTGAAATTGAACTCAGGTGATTCACATGATGAATCGAAAGTGACCAGCCAAATTCGAACAACCCCATCTTCACCACCACTTGCCAAATATTTCCCATCTGGACTAAACTTCATTTTCCAAATTAGGCCACTGTGAGCACTAATTTCTTGTCCACAGTAAACAGCACTGAACTCCTTTATTTTTTTCCTGTTCAGATGCACTTCCATTGGAGTTACCTTCTGCTTTTCAGTGAATACCTTAGATACCTCAGTTGATTGACTTTTCCTCATCTTTTGGCTAAATTGTTTCCACCACTTCTTCATTTTCTGGTTTTTCGACTTGCTATCCTTACCGTGAGTGGGGTCGGAAGTGGCATCAAAACAAGTATGTTCTCCATCAGGAGAATGAACAGTGCAACCACTACTTGAAACTTCAGCAACATCATCAAACCAAATCTGATCTAATTCATCGGCAGACGAATTTGCACTACCACTGGATTCCCTTACATTACACATAAAATCTTCCTCTGAAGCAGAACTACAGACTGCACCACTGCTTTCTGTAATCCTATTCAGTCCCTTTGAATCAGATTCATCAGAAACTACACTAGGCAGGCAGTCAAATTCAACAAATCCCATTTCGTGCAAAAAATTCTCTCGTCGTGCCTTCACACTTTCTGGCTCCTCCAACCATAAATCATACCCCGACTTCTTTTCTACAAAAGCAGGTTCTTCTAACAACAGTGACTCAACAGAATCAAAGAAAACTTCTTCTACTTCATTTAAACTCTGCATTTCTTGCATTGTTTTCAATATCAGAATTCCACATCAAACTCCCAATTATCCTCTCACCACTTACTCTTTAAATACCTCAGGCCAATACCCGAGTTTTAGGACCGAGTTTCACTCGCTATATAATTAAAAAACTTAAAATGAATCCTAGGTATGCTAATTCCACTTAAGATGTGGTATTAAAAAATTAGCATACCATGTCTCCATACAAGGTACCAATCACCAAACACTATACAAAAACCACAGTGACAACTAGTTTTGTTTCAAACTAGAAGCTTCTTTGTTCACACACTAAATAACGCATAAATGAATCAAACAAAAGATCAAGAACCTTTTGGTGTGTTGTATTAAAGGAATAGATTTTGTACCTTAAATTCCTCTTAAGGCAACAGAATAATCCCAACAAGTTTCACCGTCCTGCCGATGATTGAGGCCACTGTACCATTCAACCTTCAATTGGTCAACTACTTAACAATATACTAATAACAAACTCAATAACACTTCTTCTCTTCAAAGTTCTTTGTATTGACCCAAGTAATGTTTGCTCCAAAGTTAAAAACAATGCACATACAAGAGTAAATGGCGGATTAAGGAAAGGTGAAAAATGCTTATATAATTTCACCAATCATAAACCACCAAATCTCTCAATTATAGCCTTCTAATCTTTAAGACTCTCTCCTCATATAGCTGGGCTCCAAGACTTCAACTTTGAGCTTAAAACTCTGAAAATAACAAAACCCAATTTTCAGATAACTCAAAAACAGAGCAAAAAGTTCACAGAAACAAAATCCCACTTCACTATAATATAAAAAACAAACACAAAATCAAGAAAACAACAACAATTGCTGATCAAAGTTAGCAGCTTTAATCAAAACCCATTTTAAGTAATAAGAAAACCAACCCATATTTCATGGAAAAATAACCTTTTACCCTAAAAATATAAACATTTTAAGTAGAACCCAATTTAGATAACTCAAAAACAACTTAAAATTCAAGAAAACAAAAGCCCATTTTCACAAAACTCAAAATAATGAGGGGAAAAAAACCAAAAAAGTCAAAAAAAACAACTATTATTCCTGATCATATTTCAAGAAAATACCTTTTTTACTTTTTTTCCCCTCAAAATGAACCTCCCAAGATGAGATTTTAGAAAAAGAAAAAGAATTTAAAATTAAGGTACAAAAAGAAGAAAGCGGATATTACAAGTGTAGAAAAGAGACAGGTAACATACAGGCTGTTGTTTGTTTTGAATTCGCTATAAATGAAAGACGATTCTTGTTTTTCTCTCAGCTCAAAAAACTCTACTACTACTAGTCAATATAGAGTAGTGAAGTTGGGCATAGTAGTAGTAGCTGTTGTCGATTAAGAAAGAGAAAGCGATTGCTCAGTTTACCCTCTCCAACTTCACTAACTTCAAAAATTAAAGAACCTGCTGTTCCTTATATTTATATATATATAGGAAATGGAAAGGTTTGGATTTTACAGTAACAAATCACAGTAGGATAATAGAAGATTCTTTTTGTTCTTTCATTTTTACAACCATGGATAACAAGGCTTGCTTGCAATATTAACATAATATCCTTAAACAACTTACTTTATATAGGAGACGCTTGAACAATATTTGGTTAAATTTAAAATAAAAGATTATTTAAAGTGAAAAAGTATATTTGATTTGAAAACTGAAATATGCATAACGCTTTAATTTGTACTCTAAGAACTACATTCTCATAAGGTAAGATTTTATTGGCACCCGATAATTAATGACTTTACATATACGGTAGTAGTAGTAATAATAATAATAATAATAATAATAATAATAATAATAATAATATCTCGATCCAAATAAGTTGAGGTCGGTGATATAAATCTTTATTCATATCATCAAGCTCAACTCATATCATCATGATCAGAATAACGTAAAAAAATAAGTTAAACAAAGTAAATTTATACAAAAACAATAGTAACAATAATAACAACAATAATAATAATAATAATAATAATAATAATAATAATAATAATAATACAATATCATAATTTTTTATCGTGATAAATTAGTATGCTTTGATTTAAACACGATAAAAGCAAATTTTTACTCTTGGTAAAAATATTTTTAGCCTCTAATTAGTGACCTAAATTCAAACGATGAGAACACTCTATATTCTTTAATTGCAAGTTAATTATTTTCTGAAGCCTACAATTTGTAATTCCATTACTATTTTGATTTTCGAGCTACTTAAGTTAAAATTGGAACAACTTTTTGCTTGTTTTGTATTAATGAATAATGCTCGAATTTCCGAATAATTAGGAATAAAGTTCGGCCGTATAGTCCAAAATGATAGCATAAATACAGATTGTAACAGTGGAGACTATCTTGGCTTGATTTATCACCAACAAGAACCCCCCCCCCCCCAAAAAAACAAAACTAAATTATTTCCAAATGTCAGCTAAATTTGTGCAACACAAGTGTTGTACGATATGCTTGAACGATAATACATGATGTAGCACGAAGAAAATTGTTGTGTCATTATTGATTCCACTTTTTTAAAACTTTGGATTCTTCAATTGGAGCTTTTATATTGGCGTATATGATTGAGCAACGCACAAATGGAAGCAAGACACTCCAACCTCAAAAATTTTATAACTTAATCCAATGGAGTTATTCTTTTATCTTTCTTATGTCATAATTTTTGTTAATTGTTTTCTTGGTCTCAAAGTTATATCTTAGTGTACATAAAATCTATAATATGTTTATTGCAATGCACAAAATTTACATTCTACATCTCCTTATTGTCAACATAACCTACTAAAATGAACCAAAAAAAAGAGAGAGGAGAAAAAGATGCACTTTAAAATAATCCAAAACTGTAATTAGTAATCAAACTTTTCATTTAACTTTTAGATGATAGAAAGGGTCCTTGAAAGGATTTTTGGTGCCCACTTCAGCCAACTGATATAAAGATTGTATTTGTGGGTAACGCTTTAGGACTCACACTGTCCAATCGTTTTCTAAGCTTCCCACGTTTCTCATACTATTTGGAAATATTTATTTGAAATATATATAAATAAAATATTTTAATATTAAGAGTAATATACTGAAATCAAATATTTTATATTAGTTGATTTGATATAAATATTGAGGAGGTAAAATCAATTTTCCATTGCTATTCATGTGACTGTGACTTTTGTGAGATTGTGACTGTGTTATTCTTTCCTTTTTATTTTATTTTATTTTTTCGTTCTTTTCATCTCAATTTTTATATCTACTTTGTGTCATAATGTAGCATTTTTGCCTATAAAAAAGTAGTGCATATCTAGCTTTAAAAGTTCGATAAAGAACAGTCTGTAAAGCACATGGTGCTAATCTTAACCTAGAACGAATTATGTATCCAAATGACTCTGGCTGTGGCGGGTTAGAATTCATAATTAATTAATTATTATTATAATAAGCGAGCTAGATAGATTATATATGCATTACACGAGTGGTTGTTGATACATAAATGGGATTCGAGATGATCTTGGTACTGATCAACTCCAATATAATAGTAATAAAGAGTTGGCAAAGTGAATGTGGTGTTTCTATGACCATTTAATTTATCACGATAAAATAATACCCAAAATGGTAAGTAAATAATATATTACTACGTAGTTATTAGTATAAACAATTATCTGGTGCAGGGAAACTTCAGTTTCTGGGGAAGTGAAAAAAGAAGACCGTATAACTCTTCAAACTCAGCACCAAAGGTTTGAGCCTTACCCATAGAGTCATCTTTGATAGAAAATGTTTTACTCCCTAAAGTAAGACCTTATGGTACGAATTTGGATTAGTCGGACAGTGATGAAGCCATGAATTTTCCTTAGGGTATTTAAAATTGAAAGAAGTAAAAATATCTCTGACAAAGGGTGTTCAATATATATTATATACCTCTAAAACTTAATATTTTACTTATATACACAATTAAAATTTTGCGACGACCTTACCATAGTGTAGCTTCGCCCATGAGTCGGAACCCAATGCAGAAATTGAACAGAAAACCAAAGACAAAACCCGCAAGCTCAGGAGAAACTTTGTTGAGAAATAGTGCTAGACAGAATTGTTTGCCGCCTCATAAAATTACTATTCTCAAATATTAGTCTTAAGCAAACTAAATTCTTTTTAAAATAATTTGACGTTTTAAAAAATAAGAAGTCACGTATTACTAATTTTTTAAAGCTATTACTATTTTAATTAATGGGGTATTAATTAAGTAGACTTTTAAAAAAACATAAAGTGTGATTTAGAAAATACCCTTTTTTTTAAATGGTGCGCAGAAACTTAAAAAAAAGAGATAACATGAACGGAGGCAGTAATTTGATGTAACGCTTATTTCACTTTAACATGGCGTCGTTAACTTTGTGGGCTAATTTTTTTAAACACCCCCCCCACCCCCCGGTCCAATTTCTATTATTTTTTTGGCCTTGTTTTGTAATACACAATATTTAATTTTTTCAGATATTAAGAAGGAATAAACTTTTTTTTCCAAAGTTGTCATTGGAGTAAAGAGCCTAAGAGTATTCGTTATATTTTCAATGAACAAATTAAGGTTAATATGGTCAACTTCATTGTTAATTAATGCTAAAAAGATGATTTTCTTAATATGTGTGAAAACAATTAAAAAAATCAATTAAAGTGGAGGAATTATTGAAAAGGAAAAAAGAACTTAGAGTAATTTGGACTATAAGAAATGTTTATGAATGACGATAAAGGAATATGATTAGTGCCTTATATATATATATATATATATATATTTATA